>RBNI01002683.1:0-17803 GCA_003990745.1 Jimgerdemannia flammicorona | reverse complement strand
TATAATTCAATGGTTGCTAAGATATAAAGCTAAATATAAATTCCAATAACTAAAATAAAATACCAGGACAGGAAAAACTGCTAAGTTCCAGGGTTGGTACTGATGGTTGTGCAGGTTCAGGATACTGGTATAATTCAGTGTCACATCAAAATGCCAGTGCTGATATTACTCAGTATTACATCAAAATGTCAGTGCTGGCATTATTCAGTATAACCAAGAGACTTAGAGCAGAATGTTCAAGACTATAGGGGTTTCATCCTCATCAGAGGTCAGGATGTCTTCAAAGGAGATAAGGTCAACAAATGTCTCATCTGTCTTGTCATTGTCATCATGTAGGTCATGTATTTTGCATACTTCATATATGTCATGCATCTTACATATATCATACAGAATGACATTATTGCCAATAATATCATCATGTTTGATGGCAGCAAGAAGGAGGTCTGGGGCTCTCTAGTCTATGAGGTTCTCTTCCACAAAATAGGGGACAAATGTGGGGTCTTGGGGAGGTCTAACCTGGATGTTTGGTCCTTGAAATACTGAGATTAATCCTTGCAGAAATTGGTCTGGGTTGTCCTGGAGGATAGGATGCCAGAAGTCTTCTACTTCATCACTATTGAGGGTAATAGTAGACTGGGCTTCTGTAGCCACCCTGGTTTCTAGTGCATTGATACAGCAGAATGACAGGTCTCTGAAATCTGAGACTCTAACATGCTCCAAGTTGGGGATTGACCATAGTGCATGCCTGAAGATCTGATGGATCTTCTTAGCTATCCTTGCTTCACATATGTCCATGGGAGTGGTATCTTGTAACTCTTGGGGGCTGGTCTGTGGAAACTCCCAGCAGAGGAGGTTTCCTATTTCATACTCCTGCCACATTTGAAGGCATTCAGTAGCAATGGTGATCCTTGTTTCCATTTCATAATAGTAGAGAATATAATGATAAGGGTCACCAGTACCCAGGTTGACACTAGGAGTCCTTCTTGAGTAGGTCCTCATGGCTCTTCTGATGTCTTGGAATATCCTTTCTTTAACTGAGATATCTTGGTAGTTCCTTGACCTTGAGGTTTGGTGAGCAGCAGGCATTTTGTTTGTAGTAAGTCTTTGAGCTATTTTGGGATTAGTGGGTCTTGTTGGTTGCTGCTACTGTAGTTCTTGATCCTTTTTTTATATTTCTCAAGATATCCATACTGTGGTCACAATGACTTACAGTTGGTCATCATTGCTCATCTCATATACTGTATGATCTTCTTGTGCTCTGATCTGGTAGCTTGTAAGGAAAGGCTGTCTCTTGTGCTGATGTCATCATTCTGGGGTCACTATTATATATATCTTCCTCCTAAATAAAGATCTTCTTGAGCATCCTTATTTATTAGTCCAGTCCTGAAAAATTTGCTGATTCCATAACCACTGGCAAGGGGTCAAAAAGTGGTATTTATAGGCTGGTGTCTTCTCTTTGTATTTTGACATAATAGTGAAGAGTTGCTCCCTTCATATAGAGCAAGGGCCTGATTATGATCTTGACCAATCAGTTGATGGTTCAAACTCCTCTGGCTTTGAAAGTCTCACAGATGAGTAGTTGCTGGTGCCATATCCCTTAGAGAATGGTCCAGACAGATAGCCTACTTGTCACAGGACATGCTGTTATGATTCGTGGACTAGAACCTCACAGGTGGTCATCACATTTTGCTTCTCTTGTATAGATTCATGGTACTTCTTGAGTCTGTTTCTATGTACTGTGATAGGCAGTATGGTCCCTGAGATTTTTCTAAGCTAGAAGGTAGTTCTCTTGATATCTTGCACATAGAAGGGTCCTTCTCATTTGGGCTCCAGTTTTCATGACTATGAGGCTTCTACTATATTTTGATACAGTAGGATCTTTTCTCTAATTTGGATGAGTTCTAGGGTCTTGTGATTCTTTTCTGCATTTTTCCTTGTCAGTGCTTGTAACTTGATGATATAATCTTCAGCCTTCTTTCTGATTTGGTGTAGTCTCTGGATTTCTGCATTGATCTATCTCCAAATTAGGTCTAGATTTGTGGCTGAGGTTCCATCAGAATCTTCTTCTCTAAAGAGCAGTTCCCTTGGGGTAAAGTGTGTGCTCTGTGACTATATGTCTCATAGGATAGAGAGAGCAGTTGAGAGATAATTATCCCAATTCTCATATGTCTCTGAGATCTTTGCCAGGATGTTCTTGAGGGTCTTGTTGGTTCTTTCTATCTGTCCATTTCCTTGAGGGTAATATGTAGTGGTCTTGATATGCTGGATCTTGTATTTCTGATACATTATCTTGTGGAATCCATTGACAAATTCTGTGCCATAGTCTGTTGTGATTTGCTTCAGTGTCTTGTAGCAGCAGATGATTTCTCAGTGCAAGAAGTCAGCTATAGAGAGGACATTGGCTTCTTATAATGCTCCTGTTTCTATCTATTTGGTAAAGAGGTCTAAATAACTATAATATAGCAGTTTCTTGATAATATTACTGATAGTGGTCCAATGATATCTATTGTAATGTAGTAGAAGGGGATAGGCTCAATTCTTGATGACCCAGGTATCTGGTCTTGCTACTTATCACACCCTTTGACAAATTGGTGTAGGTCTTCTTCTATCTTGGGCCACCACATGGTTCTTCTTGCCTTGTCATATGTGTTGGTTCCTCCTAGGTATCCTTGCTCATATACTTCCTTCATTACTTGATACTTCTTGTATTTGGATATTACTAGCTTTCCTCCTTTTCTGAGTATAGTGTTGTCTAGTTCAAACTGTTTCCAAGTCCAGTTGATAATGGTGATTGTCCAGGGTTCAAGATGGTTGGACATCTTCTGCTGCCCAAGATAGCTGATTAATCCATAGTATAACTCCTTATTCATATTGAGTAATCTTGATGGGAGTGTTTTGGAGTGTCCTTGAGAGTACATCAGCATTGGTGTTGGTTCTTCCTGAGTAGTGCTTGACAGTACAGTCATACTCTTGCAGCCTGTAGATCTATCTGTCATATATTCCTTTGGGGTTCAGAGTGTGGAATAGTCAGGCAAGAGCAGAATGGTCTGTTTGAATGGTGAAGTATTTCCTGGCTAGATAGTAGTGGAACTTGTCTACTGTCCAAACTACTGCTAAGCATTTAAGCTTGCATAACTCATAGTTTTGTTCTGCTCTACAGATATCTTGGCTTGTATAGAAGATGATATATTCATATCCATCTTTCTTCTGAGCTAGGACTACTCCAAGTTCTATAGTACTCACATCTGTCTGCAGGATGAATTCTAGGTTCCAATCTAGTCTTCTGAGGATAGGTACTTGGGTCAACCTGGTCTTGAGTTTATTAAAGGTTTCTTGGTATTCCTTAGTTCATTCAAATTTGGTTTCCTTCTTCAGTAGCTCATAGATAGGTGCTACAATGTTGGAGTATCCTTTGATGAATCTTCTGTAGTAGCTGGCCAGTCCAAGAAAGACATGGACTCTTGTAGTTGTTCTGGGTCTTGGATAGGCTACATTAGCCTCAATCTTCATAGGGTCTGTATGGATTCTAGTCTGATTGATGAGGTGTCCTAGGTAGGTGATTTCTTGAGCCACAAACTTGTATTTCTTGGGCTTGATGTAAAGGCCATGCTCCTTGAGCTTCTTGAGGGCTAGCTGTATGTGATTGATATATTCCTATATAGTGTTGCTGAAGATGATCACATCATCAACATAGATAAAGAGCCATTTTCCAATCTCATTGCTGAAGACTCTGTTCATCATTTGCTGGAAACTTGCTGGGGCATTGTATATTCCAAATGGCATTCACAGATAGATATAGGTGGCATCAGGTGTGATGAAGGCTGATTTCTCACTGATATCTTGAGTGAGACCAATCTGATGGAAGCCTGAAAACAGATCCAAGGTGGTATAGTATTTGGCTTTGCTTCCAAGGATAGTAAGGATTTCTTGAATATTTGGCAAGGGCTGCCTATTCTTCTTGGTGATAGTATTGAGCTTTCTGTAGTCAATGCAGAGTTTTGGCACAAACTCTCCAGGCTTGCTTCCTTTCTTTGGGATGAGGACAATGAGTGAAGCCCAGGAACTGATAGCTTGCTTGATAATTCTGGCTTCTTCCATTTCCTTGAGTTCTGCTCACAGCCATTCTCTGTAGGCAGGTGATATGGATCTGGCTTTCTGGTAAATGGGCTTAGTATCACTAGTGTCAACTTCATGGTAGTACTTGGGTTCTTGATTGTGGATATCCCTGAAGTCTGTAGCAAGTACTTCTTTGTTCTGGTGCAGGATCTTGAGAAGTTGTTCTTCCAGGGGAAAGTTTTCTCCAATAGTATATATGTGCTTGTTCTGGTCCTTGTCTTTCTTGTGTTCAAGTTTAGTAATCTTGGTGGTGGCATAGGCTCCTCTTCTAGTAGATCCAAAGTCTTGTTCTCCTCTCTTAGTCTTGATGAGTTTGATGGCTTCAGTGATATTAGGCTTCTTGATTTCATAGATCAGTATCTGGCCAATCCTGTCATGCTTCTTGATTTCGAATGGGGTGGTGGGGTTGTGATTCCTGTCTATGAGAAAGATCTTGCCAGTGTAATCAGGATCAATTACTCCTCCTTCAACTGAGATTTCACTTTTGGCCAGACTGCTCCTAGTCTTGATGATTCCAGTATGGTTTTCTGGCAACTTGACTCCAATTCCAGTACCAAGTAGGGTGGTGGTCTGTGGTTTGAGGGTAGCATCTTGAATGCTGACAAGGTCCATTCCTATGGCTCCTTCAGTCTTGTATTCTGAGATCTTGGCTTTAGGGTGAAACTTCTTGACCTTGAGAGTGATGTCTGATTCTTGTTCCTCCTCATTGTCACTGTCAGTCTGAAGCTCAGGGGGCTGGTCATCTTCTTCAGCTTTCCTTTTTGCTTCAGCAGCTTCTTGCTTGTATTTCTGTTGGTGGATTTTCCTGACTTCACTGATACAGGACCAGTAGTAATTCAGGTGTTCAGAGCAGTACATCCTTATACCATGGGGGCATCTTCCTTGAGGGGCATAGCTATTGATGATCTTATTATACTACTGCTCATCTGTGAGCTTAGGTGTCTTGTTCTTGTTCTTATTCACTGAGTGCATGAAGACCTCTATGTCCTCTTCATCTCCTTCCTCCATTTCAGGTAGGACACCTTTGTGGACATTGATAGAGACTTATACCTTTCTTTCTATATAGTTGATCTGGATCTTCTAGGCATTGAGGTCAATGATAGCCTTGGCCTTATGAAGCCATTGATTGCCAATGAGGATGTCATAGTTGGTGGTGCTTGTAACAATTACATCTACTAGGATGGTAGCTCCTCTTATCTTGATGGGGACTTCTCAGATTTTGCCAAGAGGGATAGCTCATATACCATCTGCTGTAACATAAACCATCTTGGTAGACTCTTCAATGTTCCAGCCTAGGCAGTCAATTGCTTTCTTGCTCATGAGGCACCAGTATCAATGATGGCATCAAAGATATAGTCTTCAATCTGACATGGAGTATAGGCTGATGTCTTGCATTGGTCTTCAGATTCTTTACCTGAGTTTTTAGATTCTTCCAGTACATTGTAAGCTTCTACAATCTTGTACTCTTGATTCTTGACAGTAGTTATAAGTCCTACTCTCAACTGCTGTCTGAAGGCAGGGACTTTGGCTAGCTGTCCAAAAGTAGCATTGACCTTCTATTCCTTGAGGTCCTTGTAGATATCATACTAGTGGATATTGGTCTTGCATAGCTTCTGTTCCTTCTTGCTTTTGCTTTTTCCTGAGACTGGAGTAATGCCTTCAATAATTTTGCAGGCAGTTTCATCTAACTCTATGTCTTGATCAACCTCCTCAGATTGAGTCTTGTTTTGAATAGTGACAGCTGGGGTCTTCTTTGGTCTTCCAACTGGCTTACTGTTGCTCTTCTTGTCATAGAGCTTAGACTGGGTTCTGGTACCTTTAGTAGTAGGGTAGAATTCAAGCTCCTCATAGTATTCTTCATCATCAGTATCGCCAATCTCCTTGATGGCTACTGCATTAGTTTGTTCTCTGGTTCTACTAGCATTGCTTGATTGGGCTTTGTATCTTATTTAAGTTATGCAATTCTTTGCATAGTGGCCTTCTTCTCTACATCTGAAGCATATGATATTGCATTCTTCTGTAGCAATTGCAAATCTCTGCACTGGTCTCCTGTTGGCACTTTGGACTTCTCTAATAACATTACCAAGGTGTGTAGTCATCTCAGCGAACTATTTGGCAAGTTCCTCCACTGGGTCAGCTTTGGCTGTCTTGGGAGTAGGTGGGGATAGTTGTCTGTTTACAACTGTAGCAGGTATGATACTAGTTGGTTTTGATGACTCCATCTTAATGCCAGTTATTTTCTCTATTGAGTGTTCAGCAGGGTATCTGACAGTCCAATATCTCTGTGCAAAGACCACTTCTGATCAAGGGTCAGTGCAGCTGGAGTAGACCAGATTGCTAGGGCAATTTCAGAGTGAACTCTATTGAGGAAGGTTAAATCCACTATTTGTTCCTTGAGAGCATCATCATAGCCAGCCAAGACAATCTGATGACAGATTTGGGTATAGAATGAGTTGGGATCTTCACTAAGTCCCTGGTAGATAGTATTGAGTTGATCCTTGAGAGCTTGCTTGATCTCTTCAGTATAGTATATTGTTCTGAGAAAGGCCTTCATATTGGTAAGTTTGGCTGCACCATTATCAGCAATAGTAGCTGTATTGAACTTATCTCTGGTAGGTCCTCTGAGGCTGACTGATAGAAGGGCCAATTGTGCATCCACACCAAGGGCTTGTATAGTAGCAGATTGTTCAAAGTCTTCAATGAAGGTCAGGATTGACTCTTCAGTAATATATCCATAGAATGTGGGGAGACACATTTCCATCTTATCTTGAATTCTTGCAGGGGTGACTCTTGTAGTCAGGGTAGTTATTGTAGGGGTTGTTCATTTTTCAGCTTGAAAGTGAGGGATTCATCTTGAATCACCAGCCAATGGGCACCAAGTTGTCATGTAGTGGTCACTGAGTCCTTCAAATTCGTCAGATTCTCTTCAAGGTATATCTCTTAGACTAACTTAAGTTTGTTATAAGCAAGTTCTTATTGGAGTGCCTTTCTAAGGTCTTATAGTCCTCAAACTTCTTATCTTTAACTGTCTTGTTATCTTTTAGATTGCTTGCAAGAGATTGTGTGTAAGTGAATCAGAACTGACTTTATTTCAGAGGGAATAAGAGGGGTATTTATACAAAATATAATTCAATAGTTGCTAAGATATAAAGCTAAATATAAATTCCAATAACTAAAATAAAATACCAGGACAGGAAAAACTGCTAAGTTCCAGGGTCAGTACTGATGGTTGTATAGGTTCAGGATGCTGGTATAATTCAGTGTCACATCAAAATACCAATGCTGGCATTATTCAGTATTACATCAAAATGCCAGTGCTGGCATTATTCAGTGTAACCAAAGGACTTAGAGTAGAATGTTCAAGACTATAGAGGCTTCATCCTTATCAGAGGTCAGGATATCTTCAAAGGAGATGAGGTCTGCAAACATCTCATCTGTCTTGTCATTATCATTGTGTAGGTTGCATGTTTTATGTACTTCATGCATGTCATGTGTCTTGTATATATTGCACAGGATGATATCATCACCAATGATGTCATCATGTTCAGTGGCAGCAGAAAGGAAGTCTGGGGCTCTCTAGTCTATGAGGTTCTCTTCTACAAAATAGGGGACAAATGTGGAATCTTAGGAAGGTCTAATCTGGATACTTAATCCTTGGAATACTGAGATCAATCCTTGCAGGAATTGGTCTGAGTTGTCCTGAAGAATAGAATGCCAGAAGTCTTCTACTTCATCACTATTGAGAGTGATAGTAGACTGAGCTTCTGTAGCCACCCTGGTTTCTAGTGCATTTATACGGCAGGATAACAGGTCTCTGAAATCTGAGACTCTAACATACTCCAAGTTGGGGATTGACCATGGTGCATGCCTGAAGATCTAATGGATCTTCTTAGCTATCCTTGCTTCACATATGTCCATGGGAGTGGCATCTTGTAACTCTTGGGGGCTGGCCTGTGGGAACTCCTGGCAGAGGAGGTTTTCTATTTCATACTCCTGCCATATTTGGAGACATTCAGTAGCAATGGTGATCCTTGTTTCCATTTCACAGCAGTAGAGGATATAATGATAAGAGTCACCAGTACCCTGGTTGACACTAGGAGTCCTTCTTGAGTGGGTCCTCATAGCTCTTCTGATGTCTTGGAATATCCTTTCTTTGACTGAGATATCTTGGTGGTTCCTTGACCTTGAGGTTTGGTGAGCAGTAGGCATTTTATTTATGGTAAGTCTTTGAGCTATTTTGGGATTAGTGGGTCTTGTTGGTTGCTGCTACTGTGGTTCCTTGATCCTTCTTTTATATTTCTCAAGATACCTATACTATGGTCACAATGACTCACAGTTGATCATTATTGCTCATCTCATATGCCATATGATCTTCTTGTGCTCTAATCTGGTGACTTGTAAGGAAAGGCTGTCTCCTATACTAATGTCATCATTCTGGGGTCACTGTTACAATATATATTCTTGATAAGAGCAATACTAATTGATATAAGTTTAAGTCCAAAGTCAGCAAGTATATATTTCTTAGGTATTCTAGCAAGGTTTATTAATTCTGGAAGCTATATAAATATTATATAGTAATCTCATATGATATATAATTTAATAAAAAAAAAAATCAGAAACTCTATATAAATATATCTATTAGAACTTCTATTTTAATATTTCAGCATATATAACATCTGGCACCAATCTCTCCAATAAAGTAAAATTATTTTTAACTACTATATATATCTAAGCTAGAGTTGCCTGAGTCAAGAATAATAGAAATCAAAGATAGAAAGATCTCTGACAATAATAAGAGGTCCTCTACAAAGAGCAAGCAAAAGTGCTCTAATGTTTACTGAGAAACTTATATCAATTTAGAGAGATATTATGATATACTAAAGATATCTCAATATAAAGACTATATAAGCTATATAAAGACATACAAATGTATATTTATTATAACTTCTAGTGAGCCAAATATGTATGATAAAGTAATAGTATAATTTACTTATTAAAAATAGTATATAAGATCTAGTACCTCTTTTGAGCAATCAACAAGCCATAGAATCATGATAAGTATATAAGATTAAGTATAAGAATAATAGAAATATAGAGTAATATAAAGTATACTTTATTGCTATAGATTATTTCTAGTATTTAAGCTTACTTTACTGAGAATACTTCTTATAATTAGTACTATACATAATCTAAAAATCTATCAGATAGATATAAAGATAGCTTTTCTCAATAATGATATAGATATAGAGTTATATATTTATCAACTATAAGGATATGAGCAGAATGATAACCTTATATATAAACTATATAAAGGATTATATTGTATTAAGCAAGCAGCCTATTTGTAGAATAGAAAAATTGATAAATATCTCCTTAAAAATGGCTACACATACTATAAAGCAGATAACTATATATATATTTAATACTATACTAATAGAGTGGCTTTTATTAGTATTTGGATTGATAATATAATTATCATTATAATGAAGAACAGACTTAGTAGAGTTAAAGAAGCCCTGTATAAGAAATTCAAGATAACCAGACATCTTTCTTTAGTAACATTTGGATTATACAACCTTCTGACAATACTCACAACATAGTTTTTGGAGAAATGATACTAGTAATATGGTGAGCAATGAGTATTCTGAGGTGCATACTAGACAGGGGCTCAAGTGTATTTAACTGGCAATATGTCAGGAGAGATTCTAGCTTAGTAGGAAGCATGAGGGGCCTGTTGGTGGGAGGATATGGAAGGAGAGGAGACAGTGTTGGAGGACAAAGAAGTAGGAGGGCAAGCTTTATAGTTATGGTGAAGAAAAGACAGATGGTGACTAGACTAGAGAGCTAGCTGAGGAGGGGTAAGGAGGTGGTGAAGACTATAGAGCAGTAGTGGCAGGGGAGAGGCCCTCTGAGAGACCAGAGTAGTGGGGCTGATAGTGTAGTGGCTGAGGGGGTAATTGCTGATGGAAGCATAATGAGTAATCTGGAAAAAAATCTAAATGGGACTACTGATAGTAGACCAGGGTGTGGGAAGAGTACAAGGCCTAGTGGCCTGGCTGATGGTGTAATAGATCTGGTGGTGGCCCCATTACTCAAGAAGTCAATCTTGAAGTTTGTAGTTACTTTGTGCTTCTGGGGCTTGGTAGTGATAGAAAAAATAATATTGGGACAAATTGCTAAGTAGATGACTAGAGTGGTATCCATGAAGTTCCTGAAGAGATTGGAAGAGGTAGAGGTGGGCTTTGAGAAGGCTGGGTCATTAGAGGATGCACTGAAGACTGGGCTGACTATTGGAGAGGTTTGCATTCCAATAGCATACTGCTTGAGGTGGGACCTCAGAGTGGTGCAACTTCTAGTAAAAGAGATGCTCATGGTGACTACTGTGGAGATGAGAAGGAGAGTCAAAGAAGTCATGGCTGAGTATAGAGAGGTGATTGATGTTGGGTTCTGGGTCTGAGAAGAGACCTCATTCAGAATTGGGGATGTTGATGTTCGGATTTAGTTGGCAGGGAGGGAAGCTACTGAGAAGGCCAGAGACTGGCCTTTAGTAATAGTATGGAGGGCATTCTTGTGCAAGGTGATGAGGGTAAAGGGAAGTGAGGAGGAGGAAGAGAATTTGTTGGAGGTACTGGAGGAGCTGAGTGGTGCAGTAGAGTGGAGGGCAAAGGCTTGGAAGGCATATGTAGAGTTGACACATTTGGAGGTGGTGGATGAGAAGCAGATCTATGTGGATAAGAGGTTGTGGAAAAGGTCCCAAGGATATAAGAGGTAGAGAGAGCTGTTGGTGAATCTGGAGAGCAGGGCAAAGAAGAATGCAGGTGGAATTGAGGTCATAGGGGGAGCTAAAGCAAGTGTCTGGGCTGGTGAAGATGGAGGGAATGCAGAGAAGGAGACAAGGAGATGACTGGTAATGACCTATATGCAGATAGTATATTTGAGGTCTGGAAGGACTCCCCAACTCCTTCTCCTCTTATTAGATAAGGTCCAGCTTCAAGGGGCAGGGTAGCAGAGGATGTGCCCATGTGGGGGGCCCAGCAAGTATACTTTGGAGTTCTTGAGATAGTGAAGGGGGGATAGGTGGTGGCAGCTGGTGAGGATGAACTGGTGGATGTCCAAGAGGAGAAGTGGGATGAGACTGTGAGTGTAGGGGCTGACACCTCAATACTGGATAGAGCAACTCTAGGGAAGAAGGAGGTGGGAAACCTACTATAGATGTGCTAGATGATGAACAACTTTGCAGTAGAGGAGTTGGGAGAGGTGGACCTGAGAGTGATGAATAAAGAGCATTGGGCACAGATCCTATATAGTGATAGAGTGGTAGAGGCACTAAATACAGAGGTTCTTGCAGTTTTCCTAGAGGAGAAAGGGTATGAGATTGATAAGAAGAGAGAGGCTAAGCTGGTAGTTGCTGCTGGTGAGTGGGCTACTTTCTATTGGGCAGAGTGTTATGGATTGAAGTTCTGGCAGGAGGTCTACTTAGAGTATTATGAGGATTTCAAGGAGAAGAAGGATGGAGAACTTGCTGAACTACTGATTGAATTAGAGGCTAAGAGGATTAAAGAGGAGGCAGTGGCTACTGAACACAATCTGGACTTAGCTCAGGAGGTAATGAACATGGGGTAGTAGAGAATATACTTGCTATTTTACAATATTCCTTATGAATAGTATAACTAACATTTTCTCTTTGAATGTAAATAGGTTATGGGATTCTTTTCAGCATTGGAACATTTTTGCTTGACTGAAGGGATTGGAGGCTGATCTCTTTCTTTTACAGAATGTCAGATGTGAGGATGATTTGGATAGACTGGAATTGACAAAGAAATAGAGAGGTGCAACACCTTTCTCAGCTACCATTCACATTACACACACTTTTACAACATACTTTCAAGTCGTTTATTGGAGAAAGGTACTAAGGCAATGGTAATCTGGAGTGTATACTAGACAGGGTGGCCCTAACACATTCAACTAGCAGCAGGTGGGGAGGGGTCCTAGCCTGGGGGGGGGGGGCATGAGGGGGCTGCTGGTGGGAGAATGAGGAGAGGGAGGAGGTAGTAATGGAGGACAGAGGTCTGGGAGGGTGAGCTTTGCAGAGATGGTGAAGGAGAGACAGCAGACATCTGGGTTGGAGAGATGACTGAGGAAAGGCAAGGAGATGGAGAAGACAGCAGTTTGTGGGGGAGTAGCCCTTGGTGATGAGGGCAGTAGAGCTAGGGGAGTAGTGGCTGGGGTGAGTGTGATGGCTGATGGCAATGGGACTACCAATCTGGAAAAAAATCCAGATGTGACTGCTGATGGCATGGCTGATCGGCAGGGGCTTAGAGGGCAAGGGGACTTGGCAGATGGTGTGACAGGCCTGGCGGTAGCTCTGTTACTCAAAAACTCAATCTCAGCATTCATGGTTACACTGTACTTCCAGGGCCTAGCAGTGATGGTGAAAATGGTGCTAGGGCTTATCGCTAAGTAGGTGGCTGGAGTGGTGTCAGTAAAGTTTCTGAAGGAATTGGAGGGAGTGGAGGTAGGCTTTGAGGAGGCTGAGCTATTGGAGGAGGCACTGAAGGTTGGTTTGACTGTTGGAGAGATGTGTGTCCCTATGGCATAATGCCTGAGATGGGATCCCAGGGTAGTACAACTGCTGGTGAAAGGAGTGCCTATGGTGACAGCAGTGGAGACAAGAAGGAGAGTTGAGGAGGTTATGGCAGAGTATGGTGAGATGGTGGACATCAGCTTCAGGGTCTGGAAAGGGACCTTACTCAGGACTGGGAATGTTGATGTGCAGATTTGGCTAGCTGAGAAGGAGGCTACTGGGAAGACAAGAGACTGACCATTGAGGATGGTCTGGGGGGCAATATTGTACAAGGTGATAAGGGTGAAGGGGAGTGAGGAGGAGGAAGAGGATTTGTTAGAGGCATTGGAAGAGCTGAGTAGTATGGTGGAGTAGCAGGCTAAGGCTTAGAAGGCCTTTGTGGAATCAATGTACTTGGAGGTGGTGGATGGGAAGCAGATTAGAATGGACAAGGGGCAGTGGGAAAGAGCTTAGGAGCATAAGCATCAGAAGGAGTTGCTGGCTAAGCTGGAGGATAGACCTCAGAAGGATATGGGTGGAATGGTGGAGATGGGGGGTGCCAAAGTGAGTGTCTGGGCCAGCAAGGATGGTGGGAGTACAGGGAAGGTGGTAGGAGAGGATAGGAAAACAACTGATGATGATCCATATGCTGATGGTATGTTTGAGATCTGAGAGAAGGACTGGGAGAGATCACCTACCCCTACTTCTCTTATCAGGTGAGGTCTGACTTCTCAAAGCAAGGTGGTAGAGGATGTGATGATGAGGGGGGCCCAGCAAGTACAGTTTGGAGTTCCTGAGGTGGCGAATGGGGGACAAGTGGTAGTGGTTAGAGAGGAGGAATTGGTGGATGTCCCAGAGGTGTGGAATGAGTCTGCAAGTGCCGGGACTGACACTACAATATTGGATGGAGGGAGACCAGTGACTCCTGGGGGGAAGGAGGTGGGAAACTTGCTTTGGATGTACAGGATGATGAATAACCTAGTGGCTGAAGAGTTGGGGGAGGTGGACTTGAGAGTAATGAGCAATGAGCATTGGGTGCAGATCTTGTAAAGAGATGGCATGGAGCTGACATTGAAGGCAGAAATCCTTACAGTATATCTTGAGGAGGAAGGGTATGAGGTGGATAAGGTGCAGGAGGCAGAGCTGGCAGAGGTTGTAGATGAGAGGGCTAAGTACTGTTGGGATAAGTACCATGGATTGCAGCTCTGGCAGAAGGCCTGCCTGGAGTACTGTGAGAAGTTTGAGGAGAAGGCAGATGGGGAGATGAATGAGCTATTGACTGGACTGGAGGCTCAGAGAGCTGAAGAGGAAGTGGTGACTGCAGAACATAATCTGGATATGGCACAGGAAGAGATAAACATAGAGCAGTAGGGACAGACTAGATAACACACAGTATTTCATTATAAATAGTACAACCAACATTTTCTCTTTGAATGTGAATGGGTTATAGAGCACTTCTCAACACAGAAACATTTTTACTTGGCTGAAGGGATTGGAGGCTGATCTCTTCCTCTTGCAGGATGTTAGGTGTGAGAATGATTTAGATAGGCTGGAATGGATGAAGGAATGGGGAGGTGAGGTAGTTTGGAAGGGCAAGGTTGGGATTCTGATCTGAAAAGGTCATGGGGAGATACAGGAGATGAGGAGCTAGGGAGATAGACTGGTCTGGGGAGAGTGGATACATATAGGTTGGGAGCCAGTCACAGTGGGCTCCTGTTACTGCCCTGCTGTACAGAGTGAGAGTGTGGATTGGGTGAAGGGTCTCCAGGAGAGTAGAGTCCTTGTAGAGACTGGGGTAGATGTGCTGGGTGGAGACTTCAATATGGTCCAGGATATACTGGTAAATAGAACAGATGGTGGAAGGGGAGCTGAGAGTAAGAGTAGAGGATTGGTGGTATAGAAGGATGTGGAAAAGCTAAGTGCTCTGGTTGATACTGGTAGGGAGTATTGGGGGGATTGAAGGATATATACACACTGGGTGGGGGGGGCTGGAGATGAGGATTGACTGGATGCTGACTACCAGCTGCTGGGGATTAGATGTTTGGAAGTGGAATGATGCCCTTGGTCAGATCATTGGGGGCTGTTGGGGATGGGATATTTTGGAGGGAGTGGGGATGGGCCTGGACATTGGTACCTCAATTCCTCATTATTAGATGATAGAGTCTGGTGGAATATATGGGCAGAAGACATTCAACTGAGGGTGGAGAGCTGGAGGCAGAAAGGTGCTCCAGTTGATGTTAGGTGGATGAGGATGAAAGCATTGGCCAAGGTTTATTGGAGTGAGGCTGGTAGGGAGGCTGGGAAGTAGAGGAGACAATGGGTGAGATGGGCTTCTGTTAGACTGACCAGACTTTTGGAGGATTGGACAGGGCTTGCAATAGCAGTGGAGGGGAGAGAGGATTGGAGAATGATGAGGGTGAAAATGGAGGTTGGGGAATTACAGCAGGTGCTGAGGGATGAGGAGGAGGCAAGGGTGCAGAGCTTGGCAGCACAGCTTCATTGGTAGGGGTTGGAGGAAGGGAAGAGGCCCTCTAAGTACCTCATGAGAGCCCTTCAGGTAAGAAGAGTACAGCAAAGGTGGGAGGGGGTGGTTGACTCTGATGGTATACTGGTACATAGTATATAAGATATTCTTGGTACCCTAAAAGAGTGATGGAGTGGATTGTGGAGTGAGGAGGAGGGAGGGGCAGATGCTACTACCATTGATCAGGCATTGGAGAATTGGTACCCTCCTTGAGCAGATGGGCTGAGTGACTTGGTATTGTCAGTTTAAGAGGAAGAGATCCACCAGGTTCTTGCTGCAACAACTCTGGGCATGGCACCTGGGGAGGATGGTCTGCCCTGGGACTTCTGGAAGAAGATGGTGGGAGTCCCAGGATTTCTGGATGAGATGATGGCATTGTGTGATTTTATATTGCAGACAGAGAGATGGGTTGAGGAACAGGATCTGGGACTGGTGACACTGCTTTACAAGAACAAAGGAAGGCAAGAGGACTGGAAGATCTGGTGGCTAATTATGTTGCTGGACATGGACAGGAAGTTGGTGACTAAGGTGGTGGTCACAAGGCTACAGAAGGTGGCTCAGCAAGTCCTGGGTGTTGAGCAGAGGGGCTTTGTAGGAGGCAAGCTCATTTGAGATGGTATAGCTTGGGTACATAGAGTTATTGAAGGGGCATGAGCCTGTGGACTAGATGGACGATTGGTCTTCTTGGACCAGAAGAAGGCTTATAACCAGGTGTGGCAAGTCTGGCTAGTAAAAGTATTAGATAGGACTGGGGTACTGTAACAGTTTCAGTCAGCAATGATCAGCCTACTGGAAATGAGTAGGGTGGCACTCATTTGTAATGAATATAGAGGAGTATCATTTCCCCTGGATAGAGGAGTACCTCAGGGGGACCCACTGTCCTCCATTCTATATACTCTTTCCCTGGAGCCCCTAATGGACAGAATCAGGTAGAGGATAATGGGGCTCTCTGTCTTTGGAATTGGGTGGAAGGTTGGAGCCTTTGCAGATGACATAGTGGTTGGCCTAGGGTCTGTTGCAGATGTTGAGGAGCTCAAGAAGATGGTGGAGTAGTATGAGGAGAACTCTGGAGCTAAACTCAATTAGTACAAGTGTGAAACAATAGTATTGGGTAATGGCCTAGTGGGTGGGGACATTATCAGAACAATTGTCTCTCCTGGCAAGGCAGTGTGGTACTTGGGTATTTATTTGTCAGTATATGGATTGGTACTTCCTAGACTTTGGTGGGAGCAGAGAGTTGGAATCTGGGGGGAGACCCTGCAGAGCTGGGGGGGTCAACATTTATCTCTGGCAGGGTGTATCTCAATTTTGAATGTCTATTGACTGCCAAAGTTATGATATCTGGCTTATCACCTGGACTTTCCAGTCTGGGTAGTGAAGCAATTGTTGAAGCTGGCCAAGGAGTAGATCTGGGCTGAAAGAAGGGGTCAGATCAGTTGAGAGGTCTTATCCTTATCAGTGGCAAGAGGAGGGCTTGGGCTGGTTGACTTTCCAAAGTAGCTATACTGCTTAAGGGCATGGTGATTGAAGAGAGTGGTGGAATTGAGAGGAGGCAGTTGGGTTCCTCTACTATAGAAGGTCTGGGAGATGAGATCCTCACTAAGAGGCTTGACAGGTGATCTTCTATTATTGGTGGGACTTTGGAAGACTGAACAGTTGAGATATAAAGACTTCTGGTGGGGAGTAGTAGAGGGAGTGTACTACATTGGAATTCAGTGGCAGGGTAATGAAGGAGAGGTAGCTTGGGACTAGGTGATGTGGAGATGGGACCAAGTACTATTGGGAGGCATTCCCTTAATCAAGTTTGACATTGGTGATGGGATAGACTGCTAAGAGACAAGGCCAGAATCTGTGGACTTGCAGATAGCAGGGGGTTAGTATCAGAGAAGAGTGGAACTGGCATAGTATGTGGGCCTGGAGTGCTAAGGTGAGGAGATGGATGCTGCCAAAGTACTGGGTGGTCTGGTGGTGTATGCTGAGGAGGAATGTGATGCTCAACTTCTGCTTGGGTCACCTTATCAAGGGGGGTTGCTTTGACTATGAGGAGTGCTACAATGTAGAGCAGGAAGAGAGATACATATAGATGCCTGAACATTGGCTAGGGGAGTGTGAGGTACTTAGCAACTTCTGGTGGGCCATTGGGGACTACTTGGGGATAGTGTGTCAGAGTGGTGGCATGCAGGGTTGGTGGGAAGATCTGAGGAATAGATTGGTGGGGGGGGGGTGGAAAAGAAGTGGCTCACCTTAGGCTGGGTTTTGGTAATTTGGATGGGGTTGGTCAGTCACTGGCTATTTGTTTTTGAAGATGGGAGGAGACTTGGCTTGAGAGACTGGTTGCTGCATTGGCATGGCCTTATGGAAGACACCTTGACAGGCTGGTGGCTTGGTTGAGGGCTGCAGAGTGGTAGAAGGTGCTGCTTAGTGGAGATGATCTGTAGGCAGAGTAGGGGGAGGGTGGGGGTAGTGGGTGAGAAGGTGGCCTTTATTTATAATAATGCAGAGAGGGGCTCCCCTATGGGAATCAAGTAGGGGGAGGAGATGCTGTATAGTTATGTATAGATTGGTAATAAATGGTAGAGTCCAAGTGACTATAAAAAAAA
>RBNI01002682.1:0-17805 GCA_003990745.1 Jimgerdemannia flammicorona | reverse complement strand
CCCCCACCACCCACCCACCCTTTCGCGCACGAATTCTGGGTATACATACTACGTGTATTACTTGTGGTGAGATGCAGTCAGGGGGTGCGCCTCTTCGCTGCACAGGCAAGCGCTCCCCTGTAGGCAAAGATTATTCCTTCTTGGTCATGAGAATGTCATTGGTGGAACTTTACCCCCCAAAAAATAAAGGCGCGTCAAAAAAAAAGTTGCAAACGCATTCAGGGACGTCGAAAACATTGGCAAATGGTCGACGCGAAATCGGCGTGCGGAAGGGGTGGGAGTAGGCAGGTAAAAAGAGCAAAACTTACAAGTGACCGTGGTAGGTGTGAATGGCGGAGGTGCGTGAGGGTTAATGAAACCGTTAAAACGTCACACTGACGGCTTGGTAGTTGTGGGCACGTGCTTGAAATTGACGCGTCCCAGATGGAGAGACACTAATGCACGCGTCATACGCGGCTTGAAACCCTAAGACGGTGTTAGAATGATGTAAATATGATTGGGAGGGTGGAACGGGACACCAAAATAGAATTGGAAGGATGGCGCGGGATACCAGATGACACTAGCTACAGGTAAGTTGTATTGTGCGGGTGGCGCGAAACGCCAAACACTGAATATTAGGGTAGTTAAATTGAAATCGAATTTAGTCGTTGGATATAGGTTGGTACGACTGCATATAGACGTTACCACTCCCCATGAAAAGGAACCACCCAAGCCTCGACTATCTTAACAAACCCTATTTCATACAGCCTTATATTAATACGATAATTATATGAGGGTGTTGCATAATCATATAGAAAGTCTTTGAAACCCCTACAGCTTGCGTAGTATTTTCGTCTAAAGACGAGTCAACCAAACACGTGCCTTGGACGTTTAAGACGCCGTTGGGTGTAGTACGTCACTACTTTGGCAATAAAATATATAAAATACTCTTACGTCATCCTAATAATGTGGAAAGAGCATCTGGGTACGTCCAGGCTCCTCAACGTCATAGCATAACCCACCATGGGGCCAAGTATTACGGGCGAATGTTAACACGCCATATCCCAGTGATGTTCTAGAATCTAGAATCTAGAAAGAACATGCAGATCGAAGACTCACAACATGAGTGAGATCACAGGTCAATGGATGCAGGAATGTCTCCGGCGCCAATGTGTAAGGCGCTCGACGCCAATGTTTTGGTCAGGCGTAGGTCTTATTCATGCAATGCAACCAATCCACCGTTAGCTTAGTCTGCACAAGCACGTTTCCCCTTCTTGCGTCGTTCGCGCTTTACAATTCACGAGCGACATATACGCTCACCGCGCATCCCGTACCTCGTATCAATTTTCATTACCACCCTCCCTCCCTACTTTCCTATATATACTCCTATGCGGGCCGGTTTTCTTCTACCGTGCGCTCCCCTTCTTTTTCCATTCAAATATATTTCATTAGGGCGTAATGTAAGGGACATTTCGGTTAAACATTAACATCTCGCGCCATATGGGGAAGATGCTTCGGACACGGTGCGTATTCCGCAGCTCATCAACCTCCAAGTCTACCTCGATCTTCGCATGCTCAAACCCTATGAAGCCCTTACCCAGTATGATGTACCATATGAGGGGAAGGTGAGGATTTCATTTGTGTATTTTTCGGACGTGACTATTATTCAGTGGCTCTGGTAGATCGCGCTCTTGGTGTGACGTAATTTTTTTTTTTTAATTTATGATAGCCTCAGTGTTTCCATGTGTGTGTGCACGAGTTCACTGCCGCCGGAAGCGTGTATAGACCTTTGTGGTTATCGGTGTGTCGACGGGTTGGGAAGAAGCCTGCTGGTGGCTATTCCAAAGAATAAGTATTGCGAACCCTGCCTGCCTTGTCTTTTTTTTTTTACCGAACCTGCTTACTCACTATTTTTTTGACCGGCGCGAGATGGCGACGCGAATGCGTCGTGCCGCCCGGTCTCGGTTGCTTTTAAGCCAACTGATGAGCCCCTTGAGCAAGGGCGAAACCGGTCTATTCTACTAAGTCGTCTCCATTTGGTGGCGTTTGTATGTATGTATTTATTTAAATCCGACGCGTCAAACACGTGGTTGTTTAAGCTCCAAGGACTGTTAATGTCAAAGTGCTCTTCGGTGTATACTACTCAGCCTCTTCAATACGAGCGGTTTCTGTAATGCGGCCGTGCTGGCTTTCGTCATTTTTACTTCTCTCAGGCAGTCTTTCTCCGTGCACTTGCCGGTTGCTATCGCCATTGACTAGTCGGCGTTTGAATTCGCGTTTATCCCATGCTGATTGTTGCTGTTGTGCAAGAGGTACTCTATCAATACTAGTCTTATTGAAAAAGGTGCGTTGATTTGCGGGTCGTGTGGGTTGCGGACCAGGAGGAAGTGGGGGTTGGTGGTGTGAATGTGGGTTTGTGGCTCGTGTGGATGCGAAACAGAACAACGAATTCGATACTCACCTCGTGCTCCTCCCTCTTCCTCCTCCCCGGATACAAACATAGATCGAGGAGACTCTCGCGCCATATGGTGAAGACGTTTCCGCGTCTCCTGACCAAATGCACCCCAGACGAGGCGCTATTGCCGAAATCGTCATCATCCCGCAGCTCATGAACCTCAAAGCCCACCCCGACCTCCGCATGCTCTAAGCCTATAAGGGCTTCTAGACGATATGTTGTATCATGCGGCCCAAACCCTGAGGTCGAGAGCTTGGGTACCACAAATATGGTTAGGGGTGTGGTCATGCAGGAAGAATTTATCGGAGGGAAGGTTAGGTTCATCTCTGTTTTTTGTGCGATTGATGGGTGGTCGTATCTGGACGTTCGGAGAACGCATACAATCTCTTAGATTTTCCCTCCCATTTTTCTACCTGGACATCCAGACGGCCCAATTCACAGACAGCGCCGTCTCCCGCATTGAGCCACTCGTCGCCATTATGGACGTCACCGAGCAGCTCAAAGAGGGCGACGTCGAAGGTGAGCAGGCCGTCCGGCTCATCGGCAGTCTAGTCGATAAGGGAGGATTGGGGTACGAGGAGGAGGAGGAGGAACAGGCCCGGTGTTATATTCGCTTTTGTTTGGCGCGTTGCATTTGTGGGTTTCTGGTTGCTAATGAGTTTTCAACCCTCTTCGCCACGCATCAAAACTCTTCCCCAGAATCTCATATGAGACGGCCACTTTTAAAAAGTTACTTTCTGCCTGATTTTTAGGGCATACTAAGCCACCAGAGGTAACATTTCTAAAGTGGCTGTCTCATATGGAGGTGCCGTGCCATCCAGTCTGCCACGACAGGCTGTCGAGGAGTTCAAGTAGCGCCGCGACTGGGCTCTCGACAATTTCACCAAACTCGCCGTTGGGAGTAGCGTCTGAGTCGTGGAGGCGGCGAAAAGGGCGGTGGGATTTTTTTTGTCATCGCGGTGGGGAGGTAAGTGGTCACCTCCTCATTTTCATATTCTCAGGCATTCAGGATCCTCGGCGATACCTAGTGGCTCTTCTCAACGACATGTTCTGATCCCCTGACTCGCCAAACATGTGGCAGCTGTACTTGACCTACCTGACGGATGTGCAGGGAGACAGACAGGTTTGTGGCGTATGAGGGGCGAACTGGAGAAGAGCAGTGAGGAGGAGCGGAGTTCCGCACCCGAGCTCCTCACGCTCCCTCATGTCCGTGCCCGTCATACGTGCGAACAACACCATCGATCTTGCGTTGCAGCAGACACCGCTGCAGTCTCAGGGTGGCGCGCTCGACCTTATGTATCTCATGGTTCAAGCAATCCAGCTTGGCCTTCTGCATGCCAATTGTCAGCAGGTGCGCGGTCACTGTGCCTGTGCTGCGGGTGCGAGGGCATGGAGGCTGAGGGGGGACTGGAGATGGTACGAGCTGGGGGAGCCGGAGGTTTGTAAATGGTCGCCGTGGGTTAACGTTTGCGGTTGGTGAGGTAGTTGGCTGTGAAGAGGCTGTGATACGAAGGGTGAGAGGGAAGTGGGGTTTCGGGAAAGGTCGTGCGATTGGCTGGGAGCGATGAGGCGGCATTTCGGCGGAGCGGGGGTAGTTGGAGTCATCTTGTTCCCAACGGGGGTACACCGAAGCCGGAGCGTTGCCCATCGGCTTGCGCTCGGTCTGGTATACCATGCTGGCATATGTCTGTTGGAGGCGGTATTCGGCGTGGGTTGCGCTCTATCATAGAACTCGGAGGAGTTTGTGAAGGAATACGGGGTGGAGATGGAGATGGACGAACGGGCTGCTGGGAACCATGTGTGTTCTGAGAGGACGGAAAAGGGTGTTGCGACTGGATTTGAGAGTGTCGCCGAATAAATGAAGTCGGTGAGATTGTCTGTGGGGTTGTAGGTGTTTGGAGATGTTCAAGATTTTGATGAGCGGGAGTATGGCTAGCGTATTCATGGTTGATTGATGAGGGGATGGATCGATGAATGGAAGGGGAAGAGGTATGAAATGCGAGTGGGAACATGAAAATGAAAGAAGCGGCCAAGCGGCGCGATTGAATGGAACCTGGTCAAAGTTTGTGCGACTCGACTTCTGATCTTGGCTCTTCACATTTACGCACCCACAATCGAGGCTAATTATTTTTGCATATTGAACCATGAAGTCGGAGTTTTGGTAATCCTCTGCAACGTTCGCAGATCCATTCCATTGATCTGGCTGGTACCCTTTTTTTTTTATGAAAGGGAGCCCAGACTTTGGCATTCGCAGTTTAGAAATACATCCCGAATCGTGTTCTCGTCAACTGGTCCCATCACATGAAGAAATCAGATCGTAACGCGTGATGACATATTTCTGGGTGATGTCATAGGTTAATCTGACCATACCCAGGCGCGTAAACAATCCCTACCCTTCTCTATCTCCCTTTCGAACCGCCCATTCCCACGGGCAAGCGATACACAGTGTGCCTCCTTCCTTATTTATTCCTTCCTTACTCCTCTCTTCATCCCCAAATATTCCAACGGCATTCGCTCCGTCAGGCGGCATTCTACGTCTCCGGTATCCCCAGGGCTCTTGGTCCATGAGGAGCAGAACGTGTCGGTGTGGGTGACCCCGTGGCCCATTGCTTGCATGCATGCGTCGCGCTGGACCCCGGTGCGTTCTGAAAAGAGCCCTGTAGAGTTTTCGACTCTTAGCAGCAGCCTCAGCCAAACCCTTTTGCACATGACACGAATATCCTACCTACTTCCTTCCACAAATCCTATTCGCTCGCAACCCTCTACCTCTCACTTTTTTTTGTTACCGGAGAGCCCCGTAAGAAGAGCGGACTCTCGGTGGCTTCTTCGGACCATGACGCGTACGTGTACCACCTAAACTCTTCACTCACTCCTTCGCACGACAACTCTTGGCACACAAGATCGCTGACTTTTCCCCCTTTTATTGTTATACTCTTTCAACCCTCCAGCCCCTTTTTACTACCCTCGCCTCCTTCCCTTCCCCTTACTGATACATACATAGTTGGTGAATAGATTTAGAAATTTCTGAGTGTCTCCCCCGCTGCCCTGACACGAACACACCCATTTTACGTACCTCCCAAGCCTTACTTTCCCCTCAATCACCACACTACCCTTGACTAGAGGTGCAATGCATTGGAACTAGTTCCTGCTTTGCTTCAAAACCCGGAACAGGAATCTGTAACCCGGTGCCTCTAATCACACTCCTCCGCTCGCGCGCGTTTACCTCTTAGTCCAGTCATTCGTGCCTGAGGAAGGTGTCTATTCACGTGTCGAGCGGTTCCTACCTCCTGTCCTTTCTTTTCTCCCCCCACTAAACTCTCCCGCCTCGTTTCCGCGAACTACTGTAGAGGTTGCACGCGAGATTCACCGACCGCGTGATTCTCGAGGGGTGGTTCGACTCCACCGTTTGCGAATAGGCAATATCATCCTACTTTTTATTCGAAATCCTATAAGTGCATATACAATCTCGTGACCTTCTCCATGTTGCAGTCCGATATAAAATAAAAACAATCGGCTTTCACCATACATTTATGAAAATGATTAACTACAGGCAAAGCTTCCACCGCTATAATGAATGGGAGAGAGTTCGCAAAACCTTGAAAGCTGAACTTGGCTCCTCAGGGAAGCCATCCGTGAGTGTGGAGTTGACGCGATGTACTATAATTCGGACACACCACATTTATATCATCATGCAACCATGGTTTACGTAAGGCTAATTTGGGTATGAATATATACGAATTCTGAAAATGCTCCAACATATATTTAGATATTGGGCCTGGAATATTCCTTGATTGTGAAAATAGGAGAGAAGATGAGGAATGGCTATGCTGGGCGGATTTGACAAAAAATGAGGATTAACAACATTACGAAATCCTGGTACTGTACATCGAGTACCTGCACTATACATTATGTACCTGTGTTTATGTGACGTTGTTTATGATGGATATCGACTCTACACCCGTAAATATGATAGGGTACCAGAATAATAAACCCCAGATTTGAACTATAGCCTTGACCGGTTACCCTGCGATATATCACTTAAGAAATCTACTATCAAGCGTTGCGATAGATCCGACTTTTTTCAGACACTGAACCATATCACACTCGGTCTCTTGGGTACAGAGCGCGCGCGCGATTTCTTGTGCGATTTATTATGTACTATGGCAATAGTTTTTTATGCACTGTATTTGCGATTTCTTATACTTACAGGCCATCTTATCTCATCCTACAGTATTCTTTGGGCGCTGTCACAGTCTTCAAACGCGGTGATAGGTATGTTTCTACTCTGTGGCTTGGTACCCGTGCTTGACGACTTCCGCGAGACAACGTGCCACATTTCATACAGTAGACAGTGAGTGTGAGCGAAATACACCAACCCACGGTTTGCGTCGCGATTGTGAGGCGTTTGATACGGTCAAGCGTTGTTTAAGCTCAAAGTACGGTCATTTCCGCCGTCAGAGCGCCATTATCCCGCAGCTCATGAACCCTAAGTCTACCTCGATCTTCGCATGCTCAGAACCTATGAAGCCCTCACCATTCCGAGTGTGCTGTACCATGTGAGGGGAGGTGAGGATTTCATCTCTTTTTATGCGGGATTGGTGGGTAGTCGTGTCTGGGCGCCTGTGTGTTTCGGACTGCGAACTATTATTGCGAAAGTATAGTCTCTTAGATTATCCTCCATTCATTTTTATAGGACATCCCGACGACCCAATTCACGGACGACCAACTTCACTCCCTCAGCCGTACCGTCTCCCGCATCGAACACCTCATCGCCATTCGTCACCGAACAGCTCGAAGAGGGAGACGTGAGCATGCCGTGCAGCTCATGGCCGTGCAGCTCATAGGCAGTCTCGTCGATAAGGGAGGATTGGGGTACGAGGAGTAATTTCCGTTTCAGTCATCAACACTCTTTGGCAATATCTTATGTGGAGGTGCCACGCCATTCAGCCTGAGGAGGTGGGCCACGACGCCTCCGCCGAGGCCATCGAGGAGCTTAAGGAGCGCCGCAACTAGGCTCTCGACAATTTCACAGAACTGGCTATCGGGAACGGGGTCCGGTGGTGGTGGGGGTTAGGGGGGGGGGGTGTTTCCATTTTTGCGAGCATCGGATAACTGACATGTTTGTGAGCACCCTCCTCATCTTCATAATCTCATTCAGGGACCTCGGGACACCTGCTGGCTCTTCTTGAAAGACCTGTCCCGGTCGCCTGACTCACCAAATATGCTGCAGCAGTGATTGACCTGTCTGACGGATGTGTGCGAGGCTGAGGTAGACAGGTTTGGGCCGGGTAAGGGGCGAGCCGGAGATGAGAACTGGGAGAGCAGTGGCATGATGAGCATCAAACACCCAGCATATCTGAGGCACTGAACCCAAGAGCATCCACTCTATGCTGTCTACTAACATCATTGTTTTGTTGACCTCACGTCACCATCACATTCAATTATAAGAGATATCTACAATTAAGTTATATATATATGACACATCTAATGCTAATAATTAAAAAAAAAATTATATACTTATTTATATAAATATTGATTTGTAAATATTGAGATATATGTAACTCAAGTAATGAGAATTTCTAAGTAACTTATATAGATATATAATATTATTAAGATTATGTATAAAATTACATAACTAGAGATTAATTTTTTTCTTTGCTATATATTTTAGTAATCTCTTATAAAAGATTATGAGCTCAAATTTTTAGATCTTTAATAATAAGTTATCAGAATGAGATATCAAAGTATCAATCAGTAATTAGCTAAAGTATAAAAATATTAAAGAATAGATTATCATTCAGTATTATAGATATAGAAGAAATATTGAGAATCCTTATTGATATAACTAATAAAAACTCAAGCAGAGTAGAAGAATACTATATTGAGAGCTTAAATAGTCTGCTATAGTTTCAGATTACTACTACTAATCTTAATATTATATAGATAAGAGTAGTAGACATTATCTTGAGCAAAAGAAGATTAAATATTAATACTTACTAAGTAAATAAAAATTGGTGAGAGAGAAAGATAGTGAAATGAGAGAATATTCTTTAGAGTTGGAGAGAGAAGGCACTACATCTCTCTTACTGAGTGGATATTGATCTTAAATATCTACTTAGACTTTTTAATAGATAGTGAAGAGATTGTTAAAGATGGCTAAGGACTAGATTTGGGCTAGAAGAAGGAGCCAGATAGGCTATAAGGTTCTGATAACTTCAGTAAATAGAAAAGATATAAGTCTGGTAGACTTCCTGAAGAGGTTATACATACTATCTTAGAACTTGGTGGCTAAAGAGAGCTGTTGATTTATAGATAGAAGAATGAGTATCTTTAATATAGTAATTCTGAGAGATGAGATTTTCTCCTAAAGATTTCTCTGGTGATCTGTTATTTATTATTAGACTGTAGAATAGTCAGCACTTATAGTACTAAAGATTTTAGTAGAGAGTGATAGAGGGGGCTCAATATTGATTTCTAGTAATATAGTAATAAGAGAGAATCTCAATAGAATTCTACTATATAAAGATAGAATAGACTTCTATTGGCACCTTTCTCCTATACAATTTATATTATACCAATTTCAAGCAATGGTTTTTTGACACAACTTGGAGAAAAGGTATTATAAAAATATCATTAAGCAAGAGTTCTGACAGATATGCTGGGTCAGATAGACCTGAGGCTTTCAGCTGGCAGAATGTGGGAGGGGTTATGACCTGGAGATGGGGGTCTTTGGAGGGTTGAAGGGTAGTGAGGGCTCTGGAGGTGAACTGGTGTCTGGTAGCCATAGGGGAAGGCCTGGCCCCCCAAGCTTTGTGGATAAGGTGAAGAAGAGTGGGTGGCCATCTAGATCTAGGGCTGGTGCTGCTGAAGAGAAGGGCAAGGTAAGTCTAGAGAGGGGGGAAGGTACTCAGGTGGGGGATGCAAGCATAGATGCTGGAGGTACTGTGGCTGGGAATAGGACTGCTGATGGAAGTGGGATGGGAAATTAGGAAAAAAAAAAGAAATATGATGGCTGATGGTAGAGTGGGGCAGGGATTCCCAATGTAGAAGGGGGATCTGACTGATGGTGTAACAGGGCTGGCAGTTGTACCATTACTCAGGAAATCAATCTCAGAGTTTGTGGTGACACTGTGCTTCTAAGGCTTAGTGGTGATGGTAAGGATAGTCTTGGGGCTTATCTCATAGCAGGTGGCTGGAGCCACATCAGTGAAGTTCCTGAAGAGTCTGGAGGGGGTTGAGGTGGGCTTTGAGGAGGCAGGCCCCCTGGAAGAGGCTCTGAAGACTGGAGTGGCAGTTGGGGAGGTAGTGGTCCCCATGGTGTGCTGCCTGAGGTGGGACCCCAGAGTGATGCAACTGCTGGTAAAGGGGATGCCTACAGTGATGAAGGAGGAGACTAGGAGGAGGGTGGAGAAGGTGATGGTGGAGTATGGCAATATGGTGGATGTCAGTTTCCAGGTGTGGGAGAGAACCTCCATCAGGACAGATGACATGGATATGAGGATAAGACTGGCTGAAAGAGAGGTCACAGGAAAGATGAGTGACTGGCTCTCAGTATTGATGTGGAGAGCTTTTGTCTGTAAGGTATCAAGGGTGAGAGAGAGTGAAGAGGAGGAAGAGGACTTGTTGGAGGCTCTGGAGGAGTTGAGTGGTACTGTTGAGAGGAGGGCGAAGGCTTGGAAATTTTATGAGGAGTCGATGCATCTGGAGATTATTGATGGAAAGCATATTCACACTGATAAGAGATAGTGGGAGATGGCTCAAGGGCACAGAAGGCAGAGGGAGTTGCTGGTGAGCATAGAAGGAGGAATTAAGATGATGTCTGGAGGCCCTGCAAAGTCTGGGGGAGTGGTGGCAAGTAACTGGGCTAGCCAGAGAGGAGGTGATAGAGAGAAGGGCCTGGAAGGAGCTGAGAAGGTGCCACCCAAGGACCTGTTTGCTGATGGTACTTTCAAGGTCTGGGACCTAGTTGTGGATAACACTCCCCCTATGATCAGGAGGGGTCTAGCAGCAAGAAGTCAGGTGGCAGAGGATGAGCTAATATAGGGTGTACTTTGGAGTTCCTGACATAGTGAAGAGTGGATGAGTAGTGGTCATTGATGAGGATGAGCTGGTGGATGTCTCCAAGGAGAGATGAGATGAGACTGTCAGTGTAGAGGCTGATACCACAATGCTGGATATAGGAAGACCAGAGATACCAGGAGGGAAGAAGGTGGGGAATCTGCTGTGAATGAGCAAGGTGATGGATAACCTCATTGCTGAGGAGTTGGGGAAAGTAGACCTGCAAGTGATGAGTGAGGAGCACTGGACAGGGATTCTATAGAGAGAGGGGGTGGTGGGGGCACTGAAGGTGGAGATTCTTGTGATTTTTCTGGAGGAGGAGGGTTATGAGGTTGATAAGAAGAGGGAGGCAGAGCTTGCAGTTGTTGCTGGTGAGTGGGCTG
Organism: Jimgerdemannia flammicorona; assembly: GCA_003990745.1. Classification (NCBI taxonomy): domain Eukaryota; kingdom Fungi; phylum Mucoromycota; class Endogonomycetes; order Endogonales; family Endogonaceae; genus Jimgerdemannia; species Jimgerdemannia flammicorona. Next base: position 6,930 of record RBNI01002682.1, on the reverse strand, counting down.
CCTACTGTTGAGCTGAGCAGTATAGTTTGTAGCTCTGGCAGGAGGTATATCTGGAATATCATAAGGACTTCAAGGAAAAGGAGAATGGGGTGATAGCTGAACTTCTGGAAGGATTAGAAGTACAGACTGCTGAGGAGAAGGTGCTGGCTGCTGAACATGACTTGGACTTAGTACAGGAGGAGTTGAATATAGATTTGTAGAGACTGCAATTGATAATTAACATTATTCCTAATAAATAGTACAACTAATATTTTCTCTCTAAATGTGAATGGATTGCGGAATATTGGGCAGCATAAGAACATTTTTACTTGACTTAAGAGTCTGGAGGCTGATCTCTTCTTATTGCAGGATATATAGTATGAGGGTGAGGAGGATCAAGTAGAGTAGACTAGAGAATGGGGAGGAGCTACTGCTTGGATTGGCAAAGTGGTGATTCTGGTGAGGAAGGGTAGAGGAGATTTGGGTGGAATCAGAAGCTGGAGTGACTACTTAGTCTGGGGAGAATAGTATAGACTGGGGTAGGAATCTGTTAAGATTGGCTCCTACTACTGCCCTGTAGTTAGGGGTGAGCAGATTGAGTAGATTAAGAATCTTTTGGAGGAGGGCATTCTCTTGGAGGAGAGTATTGATATTCTGGGAGGTGACTTTAATATGGTGCAGGATCCACAGCTAGATAGAACTGATGGAGAGAGGAATGCAGGTGGGAGGAGTGGTGGTCTGAATAAGTGAGAGGAGGTAGAGAACCTTAGCTCCTTAGGGAATATGGAGAGGACATGGTGGGGTGACAGAAGAGTCTATACACACTGGATGAATAGGCTGGGTATAAGAATTGACTGGATTCTGACAGCTGATGTTGGGGAGTTGATGTTTAGAGGACTCTAGAGATGGAGTGGTACCCATGGTCTGATCACTAGGGGCTGTTAGGGCAGGGACAGTTTGGGGGAGTGGAGATGGACCTGGATATTGGTGCCTTAACTCCTCTCTGCTGGATGAGAAGAGGTTGTGGGACCCATGAGTGGAGGAAATACAGGAGAAGATCACCCACTAGATATATGAGAGTTCATCTGTGGGGGACTGCTGGATGTGGTTGAAGGAGGCTGTGAGAGTATATTGGGGAGAAGCTGATAGAGAGGCTGGGAGGCAGAGAAGAAAGTGAGTGAGGGGTGCTTCTAATAGGCTGATTAGATTGTAGATGAAATGGGCTGATTTGCTTTCTTCTGAAGAGGTGGAGGATTGGAGAGTGGTGAGGGTGAAATTGGAGATGGTAGAGTTGCAACAGATATTGAGAGAAGAGAAGGTGATCTGTTTGAAAGGAATGACTGCCAGATTGCAGTGGCAGGGGCTTGAGGAGGGTGAGAGACCTATGAGGTACTTGTCTAGGCTTCTTCAAGCAAAGAGGGTACAAAATCGATGAGATGGGGTTGTTGATACTGAGGGAGACATGGTGTGTAGCATGCAACAGATCTTGGGAGTATTGAAGGAGTGATGGAGGGGGCTGTGGAGTGAGGAGGAAGGGGGTGCAGATGGAGAGGCAATTGGTAATACACTGCAGGAGTGGGTTCTACTGCAAGTAGAGGGGCTTGGTGACTTAATTGAACCAGTTCAAGAGAGGGAGATCAAGAGTGTCCTTGTAGCAACCAAGCTTGGGACAGTGCCAGGAGAAGATAGATTATCTTAGGACTTCTAGAAGAAGATGGAAAAGGTCCCTGGAGTATTGGGTGAGATGACTACTCTCTGTGACCATATTCTTCTGAATGGTGAGTGGGTTGGAGAGCAGGGCTTAGGGCTGGTGGCCTTATTGCACAAAGACAAGGGGAGGAGGGAGGACTGAAAGAACTGGAGACCAATCATGCTTCTAGATATGGAGAGGAAGATGGTATTAGTTGCAAGGCTATAGAAAGTGGCCTGACAGGTGCTAAGAGAGGAGCAGCAGGGCTTTGTTGGAGGCAGACTAATAAGAGATGGGACTGCATGGGTGCATGGCATCATTGAAAGAGTCTGGGCTTGTGGACTGGATGGTAGATTGGTCTTTTTAGACCAGGAGAAGACCTATAACTGTGTATAGCAGGTTTGGCTGGACAAGGTACTGGATAGAATTAATTTTTCCCTAAGATTTCAGGCTTCTATGTTGAATCTATTGGAGGGCAGTTAGGCAGCACTGATGTGTAATGGTCACTGAGGTCTGGCATTTTTATTGGAAAGAGGAGTTCTTCAGGGGGATCCTCTGTTCCCTATTCTTTATACTCTTTTATTAGAACCTTTGATGGATAGGATTCACCAGAAGGTGGTGGGGCTCTCTATATATAGTATAGTGTGAAAGGTGGGGGCCTTTGCTGATGATATAGTAGTTGGACTTAGTTCTGTGGCAGATGTTAAGACACTTAAGGAGACAGTGAAATGGTATAAGATATACTCTGGGATGAAGCTCAACTGATATAAGTGTGAGACAATGGTACTAGAGAATGGACTAGTAGGTGGGAATGTCATTGGAACAATTGTCCCTACTGGTGTAGTATCTGGGTATCTTTCTTTCTATATATGGATCTGTCTTACCATGAGTGTAGTGAGAGAGCAGGGTGATCATATGGAGAGAAGCCCTTCAAGGGTGGGGGGGCCATCATATCTCTCTGGCAGAGTGGATATCAATTCTAAATACTGGTTTCCCAAGCTATGATATGTGGCATATCACCTAGACTTCCCAGCTTAGGTGGTGAAGAGGCTGATAAAGATGGCTAGAGATGGGATTTGGGCAGAGAGGAGGTCCCAGATCAGTTGGGATACTCTTGCAATACCAGTGGTTAGAGGAGATCTGGGTCTTGTAGATTTCCCTAAGAGGTTGCACTGCCTACAAGCCTGGTGGTTGAAGAGAGCTATTGAACTGTAGAGAGAGGGTTGGGTGCTGCTATTGTAGAAGGTGTGGGAGATAAGATCCTCCCCTCGAGGGTCCTCAGGAGATTTGCTCTCTTTGGTAGAGCTGAATAGAAGTCAATAGATGCAGTTTAAGGGCTTTTGGTGGGGAGTGGTAGATAGAGTATACAGAATTAGCCTATACTGGCAAGATAATGAGAGGGAGGTAATATGGGGTCCCAATATGTGGCAATGAGACAGACTTCTTCTGGGGAGTACTCCACTGGCTGAGTTTGATATTGGGGATAGAGTGGAGTATCAGCAGGGTCTTGGTCAGGATCTTTGGCCAAGTGGCTGGCAGCAAGGATTGGTAAGGAGTGGGACTGGACAGGTATCTGGTCATGGAGTGCTGAGGTGTGGAGGTGGCTTCCTCTCAAGTTCTGAGTAGTATGGTGGAGAATACTGCAGAGGAACATTATGTTGAATTTCCATGCAGGGCATCTGGTGGAAGATGGCCAATTAGATTGTGAGGAGTGTTATAATATAGGGCAAGTTGGGGGATTTGTGTAGATGCCAGAACATTGGCTAGGAGAGTATGGGGTTTTGGGGGACTTTTGGATAGAAGTAGAGAATAGACTGGGTGTGGAGAGGAGGTTGGATGGTGTGAGAGACCATTGGAAGGACTTGAAATCTCAGCTTGTAGGTGGTGTGGACAATAGTTGGCTTACTGTGGGGTGGGTTTTAGTAGTGTGGGTAGGACTGACTAGTTATTGGCTCTTTGTTTTCAAGAAGGGATGACAGATAGGTTTACAGAAGAAGTTATTATGGTGGGAGGGGTTGATGGGGGATCTGCTGACTGGGTGGTGGGTGGAGTGGGGCCCCCAGGGTGGATGATGTTACAGTCTGGTAGAAAAGATCTGTGAACAGAGTAGTGGGTAGGTAGAGATGGTGTTAGACAAAGTGGCCTTTCATTAAGTAAGAGTGGGAAGAGGTGGGAGTCCTCCTAGGGGGATTGGATGAGGGGTGGACTTACTGTATTTATATGGAATAGATGGGTATTAATAAAGAAAGAAGTCCAAGTGACTATAAAAAAAAAAAAAAAAAAAAAAAAAAAAAAAAAAAAAAAAAAATAGACTTCTATTGGATAGTTTACTACTAGTAGACTTTGATATTAGTATAAGCATAGAGTATTAGTAAGAGATGGATCAGAATCTGTAACCATTGAGCTAATAGATAGCAGGTATTAGTAAGGCTTGAGAATGAGCTGAAGTATAATCTTAGAGTACTAAGATATAGTAGTATCTTTTTCCAAAGTTCTGAGTAATATAGTAGCATATCTTAAGAAGAAATATTATATAAACTTTAGGTCAGAACACTTAATAGTGAGAGATAGTTTCAAGTGTGAGGATTATTTTAATATAAAGTAAGAAAAGAAAATAGTATAATATCTGAATATTGTCTAAGTGAGTGTGAAGTACTTAATAACTTCTGAGAGAGAGTTGGGAGCTATCTGGAGATAAGGTGATATGTGAATAGTATAGAGGATAGATGAGATAACTTAATGTAGTTGGTAGGATATATTGGTAATAAGTGGCTTACTATTGAGTGAGCTTTGTCAGTATAAATAGAGTTGGCTAACTATTGGTTATATATATTTAAGAATAAGAGATAGTTGGTCTTAGAGAAAAGAGTAGTAAAATAAAAAGAACTAATAGTAGATATAATCTAACTAGTAGAGGAGGTGGGGCTCTCAGAGTTAGTATCTGATAAAAGAGATTTATAAAAAGAATAGTAGACAGATTATAGTAATTAATAGTATAATTGTCTTTAAGAGGATAGAGATAGAAAAGAGAGAGTATATTGGGGTAAGATAGAGTAGAATAGATTAGATTAGAACTACTAATATAATATGAAGACTATGTGTTTATTATAAATTAGTTAATAAAGAAATCTTATATCTATAAAAAAAGAAATAAAAAAATAAAAAATAAATAAAAAAAGTAAATAAAAATTAACTTTTGTAATTATATAATTAAGATTTAAACTCTAAAGAATAACTAGACTACTATCAAAATAACTAATAAGATAACTACATATTTATTAAAAAGAAATTTATTTTTTACTTAAGTAATAATAACTAAAATTATATCTAAAAATTCTATTATGAGACTTAAGTAACTTAAACTAATAATAAAAGTATATATATTAATTAAGAACTTAAGAAATAAGAAAAGAAATAGTCTAGTTTCAGATTTAAGATAAAATATATCTCTATTATGAAGTCTTTTCTATTAAAGTAATTTGAGAAATAGTATCTATATAGATTTAAAGAAGAAAAAATCTATTAAAATAAGTATAATTACTATTATTTCTAATAATAATATCTGTTAATAAATATCTATAATATATATAATATATTTTATTTAATATATATCTTCAGAATTAGAAAAGTAAGTAAAGAGAAACTCTACTAAACCAGAAGCTAACTATAACAATTTATTATATAACAATAAAACTACAGAATATTTAATTACTTTTTATTAAAGAAAAGAAGAATGTAATGATTTATTATATAGTAACAAAACTACTGAAAATTTCAATAAAATTTCTAATGAAATTTCCAATAGAAATTCTAATAAAATTTTCAATAAGTAGTTATAGATATCTTATATAGTATAACTATATATAGATATACTCAATATACTATATTTAACTATAGCTCTAAACTTATATAAATATCCTCTATACTGAGTATATTATAATCTCAGTTAGAAAGTAGAAGAAAAAAAAAAAGTCAATTGTCTGATATACTTAAGAGTAGTATTACTATTTTTTCTATATCTTTTTTTAAGTAGTTTAATTCAAATATACTCTCTTGCTATTAATAATCTTCATCACTATCTTAGTCTCATACTTCTTTCAAGCCAGCTATCTTCTCTTTACTACTTCTGCCAAATTCTTCAATATCTCTAACAAGTTCTCTTTCTTCTCAGATAATCTCTAAACTCTTAACACCTTGTACTCTACTTGATCCCACTTCAGTATCACTGACTAATCTCTCTCTTTCCTATATTCTTCTCCTCTATTAGCTATACTCAGACATCTATATCACTTATCTAGAATTCAATACTCTCTCAGACCCAGAATCTGATATTTATGATATCTCTATATTCTTTGACTATATTGATAATTAGCTTTCTGGTCTCCTCCTTTTTTACTATAGGAATATTAGTAACTACTAGCTGAACTATCTATAAGTCTCCTTACTATAGATACTATCATACCCCTGACTACCACTCCTTTTTCTAGTACTACTAACATCAGATCCTCTTTTTCAAATCTCATCTTAATTTCCTTAAGTCTTTTTAGAAATATTACTGAGACTGCTCCTTTTATCTTCTGAGCCAGTAACTTCAGAATCAGCTTAGTTATGTATAATAGCCAAGCCTTAGAAGTACAGTATGATGGCAAATTTATATATTAATTTCTTAAGTAATAGTGCCACCACCAGGCTCATTATATTATTAGTCAAATCCCCAGACCTTATACATACTATCTTCTAGTCCAGACTCTTCATCAACTAGTATATCTAGATTTTTTTGCTAAATTAGTAATCATCTTTTCATCAATAGTCCCTCTCTTTCTTCTAGCCACTACTCTCTCAGCTCTGCTCCTACTACTATTCTAAGTAGTCTCCTCAGATCCAGCAGCCCTTGCCTTCTCCTTGCCTCTCTACAGATAGCTATCTAAGTCCACCAACTAACCTCCAGCCTTAATCTTATTAGCAAAGCTCACTCTCTCAGTCTCCTGTCCACCAGCACTCAGTCTCTCACTCCTATCAACTCTATGTCTATTCAAATGAGAGTCTAACAGATTTCTCTCTAAGCTATGACTCTTTTTTTTTTTTTTTTTTTTTTTTTTTTTTTTTTTTTTTTTTTTTTTTTTTTTTTTTTTTTTTTTTTTTTTATAATTACTTAGACTTTACTAGTATTTATTATCAATTCAGTCTATCAAGATATATATACAGTTTCCCAACCTACTGCCCAATCCTCCTTGAGTTGTTCCCTTCCTTTTTTTTTTTTT
>RBNI01002681.1:0-17808 GCA_003990745.1 Jimgerdemannia flammicorona | reverse complement strand
TCACTTCCTTCAGTTGTAAGGGAGTAGATCCATTTGGAGTTGGACGAATTTTATGGGTGGTACATGTTGGTGAATTAGAGAGAATAGTTTATTATGTCATATGTGAATGTTTTTGGTAAAAGCCCTTACATTCGGCAGGTCGCGCTGCTTAACATGCTCACAGGTGAGAGCACTTTCATGCTCGAACTGCACAAGACCTCGGGACAGCATAAAGCAGTCAACGCAATGGTCGCTCGTGATCCTGGGCGAGCTCGGGCACGGGACAAGTATGCACGGCAATCACGTATGCTCAGCTCAAGCATTTCATCAAAAAGGTAAGGCCTTGAAAGGACGGAGACTTGACAAAGGTGAAGGGATAGAGCTGTGTAGATTGACTGCTCATCGTCTTATTTGTGTTGTCTCCTCCATCCATTGATCAAATCCATCATGCTCTTTGTGACACATTACACCTCTCTGGCAAAGCTGGCGAATGGGTTTTCGGAATCGACGATCAATCGCCATATAGGGTACCTCGATTCTGAGAATGACGGTATAAAACACGGATGCTTTGTTGGAAAAAAAGTTCATGACAAAACCACCGATATATGCATCCCGTTCTATTCACATGAACTTATTTACAAATTTACATAAAATGGCTCTCAAACAGTAACATTCCTGTACAATCTGACGTAGGGTGTGGTGATGTGAAGTTATGGGTAATTATTTATATTTCCTTTCCCCCGATTATATTCATTGATGCACTCAAACAAGTGTTCGACCTTCTGTTTTATCAAGTTGAATGTTTCACGGCTCGCCAACTTTCCCATGTTGTCTTGGTAAGTGGCGTGAGCTGCTACCGCGGAGCTCTGTATGGCACCCGACCAGTGGACACGTTGTCCGAAGCCTTTATCCCTATTTATTTCTTATTCTCGGCCTGGTGGGTTGGTTGCTTCCTCGAGCATGAATATCCTGCCGATAAGATGGCCAGGACCCAGCAACAATGTATATGCCGTTCGATAGCGACATTACCCATCGGTGGATGTGCAAGGCGGCACGAGACAATTCCGGCGAAACTTATACTTGAACATAGCTCGGCATGTCAGATTACTCGGATATAACTTTATCACAGTTCCGCATCTTGCCAACGTGCTTGGGTCCCGTGTGCACAACAAAATGTACGCGGAATGAGGAAGAATCTGCCCAAGAAGCGTATTACGGACATTCAGCGATTAAACTCTGGCCTCACAATTAAGGTGGATTGCGAGGGATTCGTCCTTGATGAATTCGCGGAGTCCATCGTCCTGGCCGCTGGCCTATGTCCGTGAGGTGTTCAATTTTTGCAGCTTGGCAATTGTGCTCTTCGTTGATGCGGATTATTTCCAGGTGAACATTTTCAGGCGTGTGGCTTTGTTATGCTGGCGTTCTTCCAATTGATGATGAGTGAGTTTAATTGGAGCGTTTTCTTCGACGATGCGGGCTTCATTTGACTTGTCGCCATTCCTCTTCAATGTGGGCAGGCTCTGGAGCACTCAAAAACTATTATTTTCTAAAATTTCTCTTCTTCCTCCTTCAACAACTGCGATATTATCAGGCACCTCTCGAACCTTCGGAGCCTTCGCCTCTCCCGTCAGTTCAGCAATCTATCTTTCTACGACCCTCACAACCCAATGTTCCGCGACCACATGTCCAATGGTCTCCTGCGTGCGATGATAACATGATCCAGTTTCTCCAGGCCATTGAGCTCAACAACTGCACGCGCCTCTCCAACGTACCTCCCTCAACTGCTTTAGAAGTCTCCCCAACACTCTCTCCAACACTCTGGCCAACACTCTTGCCAACACTCTTGCGAACACTCTTGCCAACACTCTTGCCAACGCTCTCGCCAACACTCTCGCTAACACTCTTGCCAATACTCTCGCCAATACTCTCGCCAACGCTTTCGAGTGTCTTATATTCACGGGGTGCATGTGTATCTGGCATCACTCTTGCCGAGGTCATCGCTGCTTGTCACTCCCTTCGTTTTGTCAACGTCTCTCACCCCTCGTTCAACAAGGCCCCCCGCCACCTCTCCGGCTCCCGTGCCTCAGACGTTAGCCACGAGGTCGCTCCACGCAGGTCAAACAGTCCACCAAGTCAATTTCTAGCTATAATGTCCAACGAAACAAATAGCACGGACCCCGCAAGAGGACCCATCGATGTCTAGCTATAATGTCCAACGAAACAAACAATCCGGACCACGCGAGAGGACCCATAAAACGTTCTAATTCAATGATATGTATTTGATGGTAGAAAAACTGGCCCTTGTAAACATATGCTGGGAGGGAGGGTGGTTGAGTGCGAATGCGCTTATGCAAATCTGAACGAAACATGATTTAACCCGCCGACGCCCAAAACGAAGACAAGCCAGAAACCTCGGCGCCGAGAACATTCCTGCATCCATTGACCTGTGGTCTCGAACGAGCCCACTCATTCTGACTGCTCGGGTATATCCTTAGCAGAGTTTTGCCTCTTCGCCAACGTTCCATTGAGCTCTGATTTCTGAGATGCAGGTCCCACCAAAGGAAGGAGAACCTCCTTACGAGACATATGGGGAGCCACATCTAGTTGTGTGGTATGTATTACATTGTTAAGGGTTGCATGATTGCATGCATCGATCCGTCTTCCACCTTTCCAGAGCTTGAAGAGGAAGTTATCTTTTTTCCTCTATGTCGATTATCAACTAACCCTGGGCAATGCCTAACAAGGATAAGGGCAACAAACACAAGTAGCACGCCGACAGTGCCAATTCCCTTCCCGTGACGTACACTTTCCGAGGTTGCCGCAATCATGCTGGGCTTCGTTAAGGGCTATGCCCGTAATAATATACGGAACTTGGCTCTGGTCGAGAAATCATGGCGCAATCCCACCACACACTTGCTGTTCACATATGCTTCTGAACTACCTCGGCAAAATGCGCAGTGATAAACTCTGCGTCAGAACTTCCCGGTCAACCCTTCCTTTCGCGTCTCTCCAGAGGCTCAAACGCCGAAAACCCCCTCGGCCACCTTGCCGAGTCTTGGGCCAATATAATTTCGTTCAAAGTATTCAAAAACCTCATCCTCTTGACCATGAGCTCTCATTTGCCACGCCTCACTGAACTATCCCTCAACGGCTGCACTTGCAATCAAAGACGGAGCGTTCATAACCGCCATCAAATGCTGGTCGGGGTTGAATCAAATAGACCTCACCGACGTCTCGGAGATCAATGTGGTTGAGCACTGTGAAATCACCAAGCTCCTCCCGAACCTTTGGAGCCTTCGTCTGTCCCGCGATCAACTATTCTTTCGTCGCATATCGAGCGCTTTCCTGGGACACATGCTGTTTTCTCAAAGTTATCGAATTCAATAAGGGTGAGTGCCTCAATAGCTCACCCATAATTACTTTCAACGTCTCGCCGACACCTTCGAGTATCTGGTCCTCACGGGGTGCGGTCAAATCTCGGCATCACTCTGGCAGAAGTCTTCGCCGCTTGCGGCTCCCTTCGATTTATAAATGTTTCTCGCTCCTCTTTCAACGATATGGTCCTCCGCCACCCTTCCGGCACCCTTGGCAGCAATATATTATGGGCATCCAGCGAATTAACACCGGACTCATAATTAAAGCGGATTGCGGAGGGTTCATCCTAGAGAAGTCATCGAGGCCATCGTCGGGCCAGTTGTAAGGTATTGAGATGGTCATGTTCGGAGGACATGGTATTCCAAGGTTTTCTATCGAAGAATTATAAACTTTGCTAAAAGGGCTCTATGGATTTCAATTTGATAACGAGAGATACCTCTCTACAAAGAAGTTGGCGAATTGCAGGATCCGCCTATTTCGGAGATGCAGATATCCTTACAATGGAATTATGTTCTAAGATGACAGTGTCCCGCGGACCTCACAAGTCGAGTGCCTCGAATTACTCATGAAAAACGTGCGTAACAAAAGAGGGCAGGGAATTATCCTGGACGAGTAACGTCATAGGAGTGACCGAATGCGTTATTCAATCTGTTGCATTCTGGCATGCGAAGTGGATCCTTTCTTGGTTTTTTCTGCATGTCAATACGCCTAACCCTTTAATATAAGAACAATGCTTTTCAATCACGCGTTTTTTTTAAAAAAAACACTGTCATTCTCAATGAACACTCCGCAGAGATTTATGCTCAAGACTGTAAGTCTTTTAAAATCTCGTCGCTCTTGATTTCCCAGGTGGCATTCTCACCGTGCGCATTCTAAATCTATGACGTTCTGACCATTCTGGGCGCATTTTGCTTCCAGAGCGTGTATTCTGGATGCGTTTTGCTTCCACTGCATTCAGAATCCTTGCAATTTCGTTCTGCCGCATTCTACATCTACGCATTCTACTTCTGATGTATTCTACTTCTGATGCATTCTGGGCACAGAGCATTCCGAATTTGCGCATTCTAGGCGCGGTTTGCTTCCACTGCATTCGGAATCTTTGCTCCCGCATTTTACATCTACGCATTCTACTTCTGATGAATTCTGGGCACAGAGTATTCCGAATTCGCGCATTCTAGGCGTTTTCTTCCACTGCATTCCGAATCCATGCATTTTAAGAGCAATTTCGTTCTGCTGTATTTTACATCCATAAATTCTGCTTCTGGTACATTCTGGACGAATTATAGATACATTGCACATTGCATTACGAATCCTTGAGCATTGAGATGTCAAGAACAAGTATTACAATTGTGGTAGAGATAGAAAAAAAAAAAAAAAAAAAAAAAATTGTTAAGGCAAACTTAACACTAGGAAGCATTTAATAAAATTGCTCCCATGCTTTCCTATCACTATACTGATTCACTAAATATTTTTTAAAAGAATAAATGTCAACTTGCTCTTGTTTGGCTATTGTTGCTGAATTTTACTCTTGAAAAAGGGGATCATATATATATTCCATTTGATGCTATTTATGTATATTGATAATATTGTACTTTTCTAATTAAATAGCAATGATCATCTTGGTGTCAGGATCCTGAGCTCCAATCTTAAACCATTGAATATAGGTAAGATTGTACTTGATGTAGTTCTGCTCATTTGAAAAGAGAAGCTGAATCTGCTCAATCCTAAATTCATCCAAACTGTAGACCTCTTCTTATTACTTAACAAAATCCTCTCAGTCATAAACTACAATTCAGTCATAATATAGTTGTTCAAAAAGTACAGAATTGTACCTTATAATAGTTTTAATTATATCTTATTAATACTCTTTATATAGATTTACTTGTTCTAAAGTTAATGATTGAAAATTAATAATCTGAAATAATGTAAATAAAAGGCAAAATTATATATTTGCATTTCTTCAATTATTATTTATTTGAAATAAATATATATCTTTAGATTATCCAGAATAGGTAAATTTGTATCACTTAATCAATGTGCTTTAATATATTCAGAAGAGTATTCCTAATCATTAAAGAAAATTCTGATAGTATTGCAAAATTGAAGTATACTTTATTTTTTGCCTATAAACATTGATCTTTTCTGGTAATTTTGAACCAAGTGTTCAAAAAAAAGTCTATTTTGAATATTCTAATAATTCTGTAGTACTGATAGAAAATCATTCTTTATTTCTATACTTGTATAACAGAAAATATATCAAATCATTTTAATCATCTCATCTCTTCTATTAGAGAACCTATAAGAAATTTTAGCATCTATAATATACTAATATTCAGAGTACTCAGTATTATAATCATCAGGAGTTCTATACTACTTAATGTCTTCTTTTCAGTAAATAACAGTTTAATGAGAAATATACTTTCAAATATCTACTTGATCTTATTAAACTTTATTAAAGTTACATTTATCTCTTTAAGTATATTATTAGTCTATATATATATATAAGCTGTTGGGATGACAACTTGATATACCAGTATGTGATCTTATATTATTCTATCAGATTTACATTATTCATTAGTAATACAAGAAATATGTGACCTATACAACTTCAATAAAGTACCTCTCTCTTTCAAAACAAAGGTTATAAGCCCTGCTAGTGCTAAGTAGCTATAGCAAATATACCTCTTTAAATATACTATATATATACTAGAAATATCAGATGACTAGCCTAGCAATCTAAGCATAGAAATGGATATATATACCAATTATAAGTATTCTGCTAACCATAGGTATAACCTCAATAGGTATGAGAAATGTAGTCTCAGTTGTTAGTGTAAATATAGCCAAGAGGTCTATCCCAATCTTCAATAGAAGAGACTATGCCATTTGAGTGTTTCATATAATAAATCTCCTCAATGAATATGGATTAGCAGAGTATATAAAGTCATAAGTACTAATTCAAGATTATGACTCTATAAATAATTGCTGAGCATTATATAAGATCACATTCACATTGTCAAATTCACAAATGAAGCTCATAATATATACTATGATGGCTCATAATATATGAGAGATTCTATATATCTATCATTTGTAAGCTTCTATATCTAATCAATTTTATCTGAAATCTTAATTATTTAATATATGAATGAAGCCCAAGGAGTACATCTATGATTATGCCAATTTATATTAATGATCTGGTAAATCAAGTGAATTCTCTCAGCACATCTGCAGATTGTATTGGAAATAAAAACAAGGTCATATTGCTTATAAGAGGACTTCCAGATATATATAATACTGTCATTATTGCCATTTGCAGTCTCCTCAGCCTGCTGGAAGCACACCTTGTATGCTCCCTCCTCTGCCTCCCAGCATCTCTACCAGCTCCTCCCCAATAGACCCTTACTGCCTCTTTCAATCTTAACCAATGGACACTCACAGCCAAACCCTCCTGCCTCCAGATAAAAACCTTTGCCTGAATGTCCTCCACTCATAAGTCCCACAACCCCTTGTCAGCCAGCAGAGAGGAGTTAAGGTACCAATGTCTGGATCTGTCCCCACTCCCCCCAAACTGCCCCTGCCCCAGCAGTCCCCAGTGATCAGACCATGGACACTACTCCACCTCCAACATCTTCCAAACATTGGAACCCCAACACTCTACTATCAGAATCCAGTCAATTCTTGTGCCCGAGCCATTCCCCCAATGTGTGTATATCCTGAAGTCACCCTAATATCTTCTGCCCATATCCCCTAAGGAGCTCAACTTCTCTACCTCCTCCCATGCATCCAGATCTCCACTTCTCTCCCCTGCACTCCTCTCTCCATCAGTTCTGTCTAGCCATGGATCTCAAACTATATTAAAGTCTCCACCAAGAACATCGACCCCTTTCTCTAAGAGAATACCCTCCTCCAGCAGCTCCTCAATCCATGCAGTCCTCTCACCCCTAACTGCAGGGCAGTAGTAAGAGCTAACTCTCTCTGATTCCCACCCTGGCCACTGCCAATCTCCCCAGACCAAGCAATCACCCCAGCTCCTGATTCCCTCCTAGGCTCCTCTACTCTTCCTCACCAGAATCACCACTTTACTAAACCTAGCAGTAGCTCCACTCCATTCCCTAGTCCACTTCACCTAATCATCCTCATCCTCACACCAAACATTCTGTAGTAAAAAGAGATCAGCCTCCAATCTCTTGAGCCAAGTAAAAATGTTCTTATGCCACCCAGGTCCCCTCAACCCATTCACATTCAAAGAGAAAATATTAGTTATACTGTTCATAAGGAATAATATTAAGTAGCGATCCCATCCTCTATAAGTCCACATTCTGCTCCTTCTGTATCAAGTCCAAGCTATGTTCAGCAGCTAGTTCCCTTTCCCCAGCTTTCCATGCCTCCAACCCTCTCAGAAGTTCTACCATCACCCCATCTTCCTTCTCCTCAAAGTCCTCATGATACTCTAGACAGGCCTCTCTCCAGAGCTGCAAACCATGATGCTCAGCCTAACAGTAGGCTGCCTGCTCACCTGTGTCTACCACCAGCTCTGCCTTCCTTACCTCATCGACCTCATATCCCTTCTCCTCCAGGAGGATCGCCAGAATCTCTGCCCTCAGTACTTCCACTACTCCATCTTCATACAGAATCTGTGCCCAATACTCATCAGGCATCACCTGCAGGTCCACTTCTCCCAATGCCTCAGCTGTAAGGTTGTCCATCACCCTGCTCAACCACAGCAGGTTCCCCACCTCCTTCCCTCCTGGAGTCCCTGGCCACCCTGCATCCAACATTGTGGTGTCAGCACCTACACTGGCAGCCTCATCCTACTCCTTCTTGGGGACATCCATCAGCTCATCCTTGCCAACTGCCACCACCTGGCCCCCTTCTGCCACATCAGGGACCCCAAAGCACACTTGCTGGGCCCCCTTCATCAGAACATCCTCAGTTGTCCTTCTCTTCACAGCTGGACCCCTCCTGATAAGAGGGGGGGTGTTATCCAATTCCTGCTCCCAGACCTTGAAAGTGCCATTGGTATAGGAGTCCTTACTCAGCACCTTCCCAGCTCCCTCCTTACCTGCCCCCACCTCTCCTTCTCCTTTACTAGCCCAGACACTAGCCTCGACACCCCCAGACACCTCAGCCCCATCTGCCTTCTTCTTTGCCTTGACATTCATACTTGCTAATAGCTCCTTCTGCCTTCTGCACCCCTGCGCCTGCTCCCACTGCCTCTTGTCCATGTGGATACACTTCCCCTCCACAACCTCCAGATGTGTTGTCTCCTCAAAGAGCTTTCAGGCCTTCACCCTCCATTCTACCACACCACTCAACTCCTCCAGCACCTCCAATAAGTCCTCCTCCTCCTCTTCACTCCCCTTCACCCTCGACATCCTATAGACAACAGCTCCCCACATCAGCATGGAAGGCCAGTCATTCGCCTTTCCAGTGGCCTCCCTCTCTGCCAGCCTAATCCTGACATCCACATCACCTGTCCTAATTGCTGTCCCCTCCTACACCTGGAAACTGATATCTACCATGTCACTATACTCTGCCACCACCTCCTCTACCCTCCTCCTTGTCTCAACCTTCATCACTGTAGGTACCTCTTTGACTAGCAGCTGTACCATCCTGGGGTCCCACCTAAGGCAGCACACCATAGGGATCACCACTTCCCCAACTACCACTCCAGTCCTCATTGCCTCATCCAGTGGGCCCACCTCCTCAAAGTCCACCTCCACCCCTTCCAGCCCCTTCAGAAACTTCACTGAGGCTGCCCCAGCCACCTGCTGCAAGATAAGCCCCAGGACCATCCTTGCCATCACTGCCAAGCCCCAGAAGCACAAGGTAGCCGTGAACTCTGAAACTGACTTCTTGAGTAATGGTGCCACCACCAGTCCTGTCACACCATCGGCCAGGTCCCTCTTCTGAATCAGTAGCCCCAGTTCTACTCCACAATCAGCCATCACATCTCTTTTTTTTTCCTGATTCCCCATTACACCACTATCAGCAGTCCCCCCCCCAGCCACCACACCTCCAGACCTTATGCTCATACCCCCAGACTGAGGGCCTCCCCCCCTACCAAGGCTTGCCTTGCCCTTCCCTACAGCAGCACCAGCCCTGTCTCCAACTGGCCATCTACTTCTCTTCACCTTGTCTGCAAAGCTTGAGGCCCATTACCACCTGACACCAGTCCTCCTCCAGAGCCCTCACTGCCCTTCAACCCTCCAAAGGCCCCCATCTCCAGGCCATAACCCCTTCCCACATTCTGCCAGCCAAAAGCCCCAGATCCCCCCAACCCAGTATGCCCATCAGAACTCTTGCTTGATGCCATAGTGATAGTACCTTTTCTCCTAGTTGTGTCGAAACTATTGCTTGAAGTATTGTAACATGAATTATATAGAGTTGAAGGTGCATTCTACTGTCTCTTGTAGTGCTTCAACATCTGCCACCAAACTAAGTCCAACCACCATGTCATCAGCAAGAGCCCCCACCTTCCACACTATACCATATATAGAGAGCTCAACCACCTTCTGGCAAATCCTATCCATCAAAGGTTCCAATGAAAGGGTATATAGAATAGGAGACAGAGGGTCCCCCTGGGGAACTCCTCTTCCCAAGGGAAAAGCCAGACCCTGGTGACCATTACACATCAATGCTGCCTGGCTGCCCTCTAACAGCTTCAGCATAGAAGCCCGAAATCATGAAGGAATACCAATTCTATCCAGCACCTTTCCCAGCCAAACCTGCCATACATCATAGGCCTTCTCCTGATCCAAGAAGACCAATCTACCATCCAATCCACAGGCCCATGCCCCTTCAATGACCCCATGCACCCATGTAGTCCCATCCCTTATCAGCCTGCCTCCAACAAAGCCCCACTGCTCCTTACCCAGCACCTGTTGGGCAACCTTCTGTAGCATAGTGACAATTATCTTAGTCACCATCTTCCTGTCTATATTCAGTAGAATGATTAGTCTCCAGTTCTTCCAATCCTCCCTCCTCCCCTTATCTTTGTATAATAAGGCCACCAGCCCTAAGTTCTGCTCTCCAATCCACTTGCCATACAGAAGAACATGGTCGCAGAGAGTAGTCATCTCTTCTAAATTCCAGGAACCTTTGCCATCTTCTTCCAGAAGTCCCAAGGCAACCCATCCTCCCCTGGTGCTGTCCCAAGCTTAGTGGTTGTAAGGACTCTCTGGATCTCCTCCTCTTGGACTGGGAAGATCAGATCACCCAGACCCTCAACCTGCAGTGGCTCCCACTCCTCCAATGTGTCTCCAATTGCCTCTTCATCAGTACTCCCTTCTTTCTCACTCTACAGACCCTGCCATCTCTCCTTCAAAACTCCCAGGATCTGTTGTGTACCATGTACCACATCACCCTCAGCATCAAAGACCCCATCCCACTGATGACGTACCCTCCTAGCTTTGAGGAGCCTAGACAAATACCTAGTAGGCCACTCTTCCTCCTCAAGTCTCTGCCACCTGAGCCTGGCTGCCATTCCCCACATATGAGTCTCCTCCTCCTCTCTTAACACCTGTTGTAGTTCTACTACTTTCAGTTTCACCTACTCCAACTGCTAATCCTCCATTCCATCAGAGGTAAGTAAATCAGCCCATTCTATCTGCAATCTCCTCAGCCTATTTAAAGCACCCTGCATGTGCTTCCTCCTCTGTCTCCCAGCCTCTCTGCCTGCTTCTCCCCAATAGACCCTTGCAGCCTCCTTCAATCTCATCCAGCAGATACCCACAGACAAACCCTCACACTTCTAGAGAGGAACCTTTGCCTGGATGTCTTCCACTCATGAGTCTCACAACCCCTTCTCAGCCAGCAGGGAGGAGTTAAGGTGCCAATGTCTGGGTCCATCTCCACTTCCCCCAAACTGCCCCTGCCCTAACAGTCCCCAGTGATCAGACCATGGGCACCACTCCACCTCTAATGACTGCCAAACATCAGTACCCCAACATTCGGCAGTCAGAATCCAGTCAATCCTCATACCCAAGCCATTCACCCAATGTGTGTATACTCTGGTATTGCTCCACCACATTCTGCCCATATCTCCCAAGGAGCTAAGATTCTCCACTTCCTCCCATCATCCAGGCCACCACTTCTCCTACCTACGTTCCTCTCTCTATCAGTCCTGTTTAGTTGCAGATCCCTAACTCTATTAAAATCATCACCAAGGACAGCTATGCCTTCCTCCTAGAGAATACCCTCCTCCAGTAGCTCCATAATCTATGCAATCATCTCACTCCTAGCTGCAGAGCAGTAGCAGGAGCTAACCCTCACCAACTCCCACCCTGACTGATGCCATTCTCTCTAGACCAAGCAATCCTCTCAGCTCCTGATTCCACCCAAATCCCCTCTACCCTTTTTCACCAAAATTGCCACCTTACCAAACCAAGCAGTAGTCCCACCCTATTCCCTAGTCCACTCCACCTGATCATCCTCATCCTCACACCATACATCTTATAGTAAAAAGAGATCAGCCTCCAGCCCCTTGAGCCAAGTAAAAATGTTCTTATGTCTCCCAGATCTCTATAACCCATTTACATTCAGTAAGAAAATGTTAGTTATACTATTTATAGGAAATAATGTTATTCATCAAACCCACTCTCTACAGATCCTCATTCAACTCCTCCTATATCAAGTCCAAGTCATGTTCTGCAACCAGTCCCTTTGCTTCAGCTTCCTGTGCCTCCAACTCTCCCAGAAGTTCAACCAGTGCCCCATCCTCTTTCTCCTCAAAGTTCTCCCAATACTCTAGACAGGCCTCCTGCCAGAGCTGTAAACCATGATTTTCTGCCCAATAGTAGGCAGCCTGCTCACCAGCAACAACTGCCAACTCAGCCTTTCTTGCTGTATCCACCTCATATCCCTCCTCCTCCAGGAAAACTGCAAGAATCTCCCCCCTCAAAGCCTCTACCACTCCATTGCCATGCAGAATCCTAGCCCAATATTCCTCAGGCATTACCCACAAATCCAATTCCCCCAACATCTTAGCTGCAAGGTTGTCCATCACTTTGCTCATTCAAAGCAGGTTCCCCACCTCCTTCTCTTCTGAAGTTCCCAGCTACCCTGCATCCAACATCATGGTATCTGCTTCTACACTGGCAGCCTCATCCCACTCCTCTTCTGGGACATCCACTAGCTAATCCTCACCCACAGCCACCATCTGACCCCCTTTCATCACATCAGGGACCCCAAAGTGTACTCACTGGGCACCCTGTATCAGCATATCCTCTGCTGTCCCTCTCTTTGCAACTGGACCCCTCCTGACAAGAGGGGGGGGGGTGGCATCATCTGACTCCTCCTTCCAGACCTCGAATGTATTGTCCGCATAGGGGTCCTTGCTCAGCATCTTCCCAGCCCCATCCCTGTTCACCTCTACCTCCTCCCCTCTCTTGCCAGCCCAGATGCTGGCTTCAGTGCTCCTAGACTCCTCATCTCCATCCATCTTCTTCTCCACCCCTTCTTTCATACTGGCCAAAAGCGCCCTCTGCCTCATATGTCCCTGGGCCTGCTCCCACTGCCTCTTGCCAGTGTGGACATGCTTCCCCCCTACAACCTCCAGGTGTGTTGACTCCACATAGCACTTCCAGACCTTCACTTGCTATTCAACTACACCACTCAACTCCTTCAGTGCTTCCAACAAGTTCTCCTCCTCCTCTTCACTCTCCTTCACCCTCAACACCTTACAGACAAATGCCCCCCACATCAACACTGAGGGCCAGTCACTTGCCTTCCCTGTTGCCTCCCTCCCTGCCAGCCTAATCCTGACATCGACATCACCTGTCCTGATTGCCATCCCCTCTCACACCTGGAAGCTGATATCTACTACATCACCATACTCCACCATCACCTCTTCCACCCTCCTCCTAGTCTCCATCTTTGTCACCATAGGCACTCTCTTCACTATCAACTGCACCATCCTGAGATCTCACCTAAGGCAATGCACCATAGGGACCATCACTTCCCTGACCACCACTCCAGTCTTCAGTGCCTCCTTCAGTGGGCCTGCCTCCTCAAAGCCCACCTCAACTCCCTCCAGCCCCTTCAGAAATTTCACTGAGACTGCCCCAGCCACCTGCTGTGAGACAAGCCCCAGGACCATTCTCGCAGTCATCACCAAGTCTCAGAAACACAAAGTAGCTGCAAACTCCAAGATTGACTTCTTGAGTAATGGTGCCACCACCCACCCCATCACACCATCAGCCAGATCTCCCTTCCACTTTGGGCCCATCTGCCCAGCCCCACCATCAGCCATCATATCTGGATTTTTTGCCAGATTCCCAGTCATGCCACCATCAGCAGTCCCATCACTACTCTCAGTAGCCACCCCATCAGCCCTACTACCTACTGGCAGAGAACCAGTACCTCCCCCAACCTTCTGCTTCCTCTTTCCCCCCACCTGCCCACCCCGAGACCCTACCAGCCAACCACCATTTCTCAGCATGTCCGCAAAGCTCCTTCTGTCTGCTCTCCAGCCCCACCACTAGTGCCACTTCCACTGCTGGAGCTGCTCTGCCCACTCAGACCTCCGAAAGACCCCATCCCCAGTTTATACCCTCTCCTGACATGCTGCCAGTTGAAGGCCCCAGGTCCACCTGACCTAGTATATATCTCTGCTTGCTTGCTGGATGACATTGCCTTAGTACCTTTCTCCAATAAACGACTTGAAAGTATGTTGTGAAAGTGTGTGTAATGTGAATTATAGTGGAGAAAGATAGCTGTTGAAGACTTTATCTTATAATTCTGTCTATTTGTAAAATACTTCTTTCTTGAGAAGGACTCAATTTGGGACAGTAATTTGGGCAAAGTTCTTAATAAAACTTCTGCAGTAGGATACTAGCATCAGAAATGATAGTATTTCCTTTGGGGTCTTGAGTACTGGCCAATTGTTGATCTTCTCAGTTTTCTTTGGATCTGTATAGATTCCTTTTTTTGAAACTATAAATCCAAGGAATTCAAGTTTCTGTTTCCTAAAATAACATTTCTTAGCATTGAGTCTCAGGTGGTTCTTGTGGGTGAGCTTGAATAATTCCTCTAGGTGGTGCAGATGTTCTTCAAAGTTGGCTGAATAGATGTTGGAATCATCCATGTATACAATCAGATAGTAGTAGATCAAAGAGGTATAGACTGAATTTGTCATCCTCTGAAAGGTGGGGGGTGCATTGCAAAGTCCAAAGGGTATTCAGAGGTATTCAAACAGTTTTCCTAGGTGTCTTTTGAATGTCTTTTGGGTCCATAGAGATCTTGTGGAATTCTGCAAAAAGGTCCATACTGCTGAAGTATCTGGCATCTTGTAACTGATCCAAAAGGTCATCAATTCTGGACAGGGGATAGACATTCTTTTCAGTCACTGAATTGAGTTTCCTGTAATCTACACAGAGACTCCATCCTCCTTTCTTTGATACAATAAGTGTAAGGCTGGCCCAGGGGCTGATGGAGGGTCAGATAACTCCATTCTTTAAGAGTTTTTGAATGTGCTCCTTTTCAAATGTTTTTAGGTGGTGGGGTATTCTATAGGATTTCTGCTAGATGGGTGTTGCATTTTCTGTATTTATGCTATAGTGATATGATGGATTGTGTGGCAAGTTGCCATAATCAGTAGTGAAGATATCTTGATATTTATTGAGAAGTTCTACTAGTTGTTGCTATTGTTGGGGTGTCAATTCTTCTCCAATATTGGTGGAAGGCTTCACTGTCTCCTGGGTCACAGAAGGGCCTTACCTTTCTTCTGAGACCTTTTGGCATTTCCCAATAAGTTTAATTCATAAACTTCTCTATAAGTTTGGCTGAGAAAAGGCACCAGATGTCCTATGTTGGTTCCTTTTGACAAGATGATGGTTTCCCAACTTTGGTTGGTTGCTCAGGAGTGTACCAGATTCATCTTATCAGGGAATGTGTGTCCTTCTATATCCAGGTGTGGGATATTTTCATTGGGTTCAAAGAAAAGATTCCGGGTCAGGTAGTGAAGGTGGTTTGTTCTCCAGATTCCAGGATAAGATTCTTATGTAGTTTAACTAATTGGTGATACACTTGCTGAGTGATATTCCTCTTGAGGTAGTTGAATTGAAGGAGATGTACTTCTTTCTTATCTGAACTTCCAAATCCTTTAGCTTGTCTTGTTCCTTCATTCAGTTCAGAGACTTCTTTTAATTATGGCATCTTGACCTTTATAAAGACTACTTGAGCAATCTTCTGTCCTCTAATGATTTGGTGTTATTCTGTACTACTGTTGTGTAGAATGACCTTGATTTTGCCTATATATCCTGGGTCAACAGATCCTCCTTCCATAGTTATTCCTTGTCTGACAAGTCCAGATCTTGAGATCTGTTGGATGTAAGCTCCTTGAGGTGGCTGCATAGTTAGTCCAGTTTCGATCATGAATGTTTTTCCAGGCTTGATAGATTTATCCTCCAAACTGTGAAGATCATATCCTACATCCTCTGGGTGGGCTTTGGTCGGGGGTTTGGCCTTGGGATGCAGTAGAGTATACTCAGCAATATTCTTGCTGAGTTCAGGCTGTCTTAAGGCTGAAGCTCTACTAGCAGAGAGCCTTCAGGCTCTGAGGTTGAGGTGTGGCCATCTGGCTTCAGTAGAGGGGTCTTGGAGATAGTTGATTTCTCTTCTTCCTGTTGGGTCTAGGGCTTTCATGAAGTTGGTAGCATCTTCTATCCATCCTTGATAGGTTGTATGTCTGATAAGAGCTAGGATATATTCTTCTAAATTATAGATCTTGAGAGTCCTTCTTTCTGGCTTCTTGATCTGGCTTTTTTGGATCTGCCATCTATTGTCTCCTCTCTTCAAGATATGGATCACAACATCATGACTGAGGTGAATCTTCAATGCCTGCAGTCTCAGCAATCTGTGTGTCTTCTATGGTTACAATATCTCATTGCTCAGAAATGATGTTCACAGTTATTGATTTCTTGTTGTCTTGGAAATTGGTACCTATCTTGGTCATAAGTTGGGGGAAGAGTGGACAAGAGATATACTTCTGTTCAAGTGAAGAGACCTTGTCCTCTGAATCAGCTTTGTACCTTAGTGGTAACTTCTTGGAAGGTAGTTGACTATGCAACTATATTTGAGAGTTCTGGTCTCTGATTGGGATCCTTCTGATGCTGGATAGTTGGCAAGTCTTGATGTGATTACTTCTCTTCCTGTCCAGATGCTGGTAATAACTAGTTCTCCTATAGTGGTAGAGATTGGTGTTATATCTAATGTATCCAGTTTGACTGTAAGTTCTTATGAGCTAAAAAGTCATGTCAATTTCGAAATTTTTCCAGTTGAGCCCCCAAATGTAATATGTCTGGCTCAATGGAGGCAAATTACAAGATTGGAGATTGGTATAGTTTGGCTTGAGCCCTTAGTTACTTTGGCAAAAACAACAAAATATTTAAAGATTTCTGAGGTTCTTGTTGGTATTTAGTAAGATAATAGTCAATCTGGATATAATGGCTGATTTTATCAGGTTTCCTTATTGGGACAGTTCTCTGGGTGTAGCAGCAATTTGTGAACAGGTTTCCTTCTTAGGTTAACTGGGAATTGGTAGATTTTCATATATAGTACAGCAATCTCAGCATAATGGTCTTGGTTCCAAAAGTATACAATTTCCACATAATGATCTTTTGTAGCATAACAATCTCTGGCAATTTGGCAGTTCTCCTTATGTGATTTCTGTGTAATAATCTCTATATAGCATGATGATCTCCAAAAGTATGCAATTTCTAGATAACTTGATTTGGTGTAGATTCTCCTGAATCTGGCTCTCTGGGAATAATAACTTGGCAATTCTTTGGAAATAGAGGATGATACAGATTCTTCCTGAATCAGCAGCTTACTGGGAATTGTACTGGTAGTGGGTTTTTCTCTACTGGGCTCACTGGGAACAAATGAATAACTTGGATAACTCAAATATCACAGATTCTTCCTGAATCAGCAGAATTCTTCTTGAAAGCAGTAGATTCAACTGGGAAATACAACTGGTGGCTTTTGGGAAGGGTCTCTTAGCAAAGTTGCATCAGAGACTGGCTTCATTTGCACAAACAGATTCACTGCAAAGTTGTATCAGAAACTGACTTGAGCAAGGTAGCTTTCTTAGGTGGCAGAAAGGCAGAAATCTTCAGGCTTATCTGGCAAATGAACTAATAGTGTAGCTTATTCCTTAAGCAGCATATTGCTCTTCAAAAGGTAGCAAAGTTCTTTCTTGAACTTTGACAACAAATCTTCAGCTTTGTATCAGAAAGTGAACTGGAGAGAAAAGGAGACCAATGCTTAATCTTTAGAGGCTTCTTTGGTATTTGTATTTTGGACTCATTCTTTGTATTGGAAAGTGGACCAGAGTGGAAAGGGGACCAATGCTCAATCTTTAGAGGCTTCTTTGGTGTTTGTATTTCAGACTGAGGTTTATTCACTCTTATCTCTGGGGTATTTTATACAAGTTGGTTGCCTTTTTTTTTT
>RBNI01002680.1:0-17812 GCA_003990745.1 Jimgerdemannia flammicorona | reverse complement strand
GGGCCTCGTTAAGCATGTTCAGGGCATTCCATCGGGCTTCCACGAAGTAGAGAGGTGCTTGGCTGTAGATATTCATGAGGGGCAGAGGGGGTGTGGCTCGGTTGACAATGGCATTCCAAATGTCAGCATGGATGCAGTTGTAGATCTCGGTAGTCATGTTTGTGTATTTGGAAGTTGTGGTTGTTATTGTTTTGTTTCGACACGTCTCGGGGCTAGGTATATATGCATTTGTTCTGGATTGGTAAGATTCCATTTGTGTGAATCTTGTGTTCCATGACTTGGTATTGACTCAGCTTTGTGCACTGTGACTTCTGTTTGACTCAGCTTCGTGATCTTGCAGGTGATTTCCAGATTTGTTCGGAGATCGCATGTGAATTCTGTGGCTTGGAGGTTGTGTGCTTACACACTACCTTTGAGGTCTGTAGTACTAGTTTTGACATAATAGATATTAGGAACAATAAGGAGCATAATCTGGAATAATATAGAGTTTATTCAGAAGAAGTTTGTGCATATATATACAACACCTTTCTCCACTACCTTACTGGTCACAATGATTTGGTAGGTAACCTTCCAAGTCCACTTTCCACAATTATTACCTCCTCTACCTCAGGTTGGTTTACTATATCTGTTGCAGGGCAGTGGGAGGGAGGCAATGGTGATGAATTGCCCCTTTATTGGTGTCAGATCGGTGTCTTCTCCACTTTTTTGCAGTTTCTGGTGCCTTTGGCTGCATCTAGAGTGCATTTGTTTTGGTGCGGCATCTTCTTCCTTTTGCCATCGCCAATAAGGTGCTGTCTCGATGTATCTCGGACTATGTAGGGAGTCAGCTGACCTTGGGTGTCAAGTGCTCAGTGTAGGTTACCTGCAGGTCCTCAGTGCCTGTGGTGGGGCTCTCTGGCTTTGGTGAGCTTCTCAGCAAGTGCAGTTCTGACATAGATGACTACTTTTCAGGTATTGTTGAGATAGGAGAGGAGATGGCCATTACAGATAGGAGAAAGGATAATAACAGTGAACCAGTAGAGTGCCAGGCTGGGGGCAGTTATCAGGGCTGGGGTGGGTGCTGCTTTGGTAGGGCCTTTTGATTGGTATGGTATAGTTAGATGGTAGGTATCACTCTCAGCTTCTTTTGGCGATTCAGCAGGTTGGGCCCCAGTCATCAGAGGGGGTCAGGGGGCCCAAGGCTACCCATTTCAGGCATCTTAGCTATACTCAACTGAAACTAGGAGTTGATATAGCAATATGATTGAGGCCTATAAGCTTGGATAGTGGAGTATTGGGGGTCTCCTCTTGCCTCATATATAAGTTCTTTACTCATCTTAACTGAGAGAACTAGGCCCTACCCACTATGTTGTACTTTGATGAGGGTTTTTCTTTGCCTGTCATTCTCTTTGGGATAGCAGGGGCTATTTTATTCGACTTGGACATAGCCTTGTACATATGTTGGGTTCTCGGGCATATGCTTTTGGTTATTGGCATATGGCTGGGTTTCCTCTGGTGGTAGGAAGAGCATAATATACAGAATGAGATACAGGCCACTATAGGCCCTGCTGCATCTGGTATGGTCAAGTTGCTAGATAATAGCTAGCCTAGGCTAATGGGGGGGTAGTGCTTGATGAGTGGTGGGAGAGGGTTTTGGTCTATATAGTCTAAGTTCTCTTCCAATAAAAATCCATGGAACATTGAGTCCATTAAACAAAAAAAAAAAAAAAAAAAAAAAAAAAACAGAAGAAGTTTGTATATTTCTTTAATGATACCTAGAGCATTATCAAAAAAGATTTTATTTTATTTTTATTTTGTTATTTTTATTATTAATAAAGATATCAAAGTCTGAGATATTTTTATTAATATAATCTCACTAAGTAGAAGTATAGGCTCCTCCAGATATATCAGATAGAGTAATTTCTATAGTCACATAATTAACTTGGGAAAATTAACTAAAAATCTTAATAAATTTCTTTTTTTTCCCTAAATTACTACTAGTAGCAGCAAAATTAAGTCTTTTAATATAAATATCTTTTAAAGAGTAAGAAGCAATAATTATTAATTTACTAATTAAATCTTTCTTTAAAGTCTGCAGTAACTTTCTGATAATAGAAAGAAAAGAAAAATGATTATAAAAAGTAAACTGATTATTATAATGAAGAGTATTATTATTAGATATTTACTTTCTTATTAGCTAATATATAGTATTATCTCTTTAGGATTATTAGGATCAATTATAGAATATTCTCATCATTTATTATTAGCTAGTACATTTATCTCTATATCATTAATTAACTTATATTTGTAGAGAACAATTTACATCTTATTTCAAAATAATCAGAAAATAATTTTTTCTTTTTTTCTACTTATTATAATAAAAAAAAGTCTACTAGTTCATAAGTAATTATCCTAATTATAAATAATTTTTAGCTTTCTCCTTTTGACTTTTATCTATTCTTTAAGAAAGTAGTAGAAATATTAAAGTTTATTTTGATTATTCATATTTTTTTATTTTAATAATATAAATAATTTTATTTATTGATAGTATAAATTAGATAAATTTTAAATAAGTAATATCTTTGAATTTATTTTAGACAAATAGATAAATATCATAATAAAGATATTTTTAATATTTAAATTCTATAGAAGAAGATATTAGTACTAAAAATAATAAGATCTTGATTTTTTTTCTGACTTTTAAAGTTTTTGAAGTAGATTTCCAAACTACTTATAATATTAAAATATTAAAAATCTTTACTATTATTATCTCTTAGATAGTATATGAGAATATCTTTTTAATAGTAATTTTTTTATTAAAAAATCTAATTTTTTCAAGTTTATATTTTTTATTAAAAATATAACTCAATTTATCTAATTTAAAAAAAAAAATTTGATAAAATTTTATCCAAAGATAAAAAAATAATATAAAAATCAATAGTTAAAATATTTTTAAAAGTTATTATGATTTTTAAACTTATGAATTTTTAAAAATTTATAGCCAAATTTGACTATATTACTATCTAAGAAATAATAAGAGATAAAATAGGTACTTTGTGATCAGATATTCTAGAAAGCAGATAATACTATTAGTAGATAGTGATTCCAGTTTTTATAGTTATTACAGATCTTAGTGATAATATTCTGAAGAATCTATTAGTTCTTTCTATTTGTCTATTTCTCTAAGAATAATAGACTATAGTTCAAATATACTAGATCTTGTACTTCTTGTAGAAAATCTTAAAGAACTGATTTATAAATTCTATTCTTCTATCTATGATTACTTATATTGAGGTCTTAAATTGACATATAATTTCTTTATAAAAGAAATTAGTAACTGACTATATATTGACTTTCTTGAGAGATTCTGCTTCTATCTATTTTGTAAAAAGGTTTATAATAATAATAATATATTAATTACCAGTTAAAGTTAAGAGTAAAGGACTGATTATATCTATTACAATATAAGCAAATAGTACTAGTTCTATATATACTAATCCTGGAGTCTGATTTTGCTAATCTTATTTCTATTTCTAACATTTGTCACAAGTCTTGACAAATTATCTAATATCTTTCTCTATTTCTAGTCACTATATTATTCTTCTTACTTTATTATATATATTTATTCCTTTTAGATAGCTAAGTTTATATGTATACTAATTTCATTACTTACTTCTTTTTATATTTAGATATAACCAGTAGTATTAGTTTTAAATTGTTTTTATATTCTATTGATAATTATTTGTATCTATTCTTTCAGATGTTGGGTTATCTTTCACTGTCTCAGATAAGTAATAATTCTATAATAGAGTTTCTTATTCATAATTAATTTATGGATTAAAAGTTCTTCAGAGTATCTATAAGAGAGTATCTATATTGGTATTAGTTTTTTCAGAATAGTGCACAATAGTTATATCATAGGCTTGTAATTTTATAATCTATCTGATATAAATTTCTTTGAGTTATCTAGTGATCAGTAGTCAAAGTAAGAGCTAACTAGATAGTAAAGTATATATCTTCTGGCAAGATAGTAGTAGAACTTTTCTACTACCCAGATGACTATAAGATACTCTAACTTATATAATTTATATTCTTTTTCAGCTTCTCAGATTTCTTAGCTAAGATATGCAATAATATACTCTACTTTATCTTTCTTCTGAGCCAGAACTACTCTTAGTTCTTATATGCTTATATACATCTATTTACAGGATGAATTTCAGAGTCTAATCAGATCTTCTCAAGATGGGTACTTAGATTAGTCTGATTTTGAGTTTATTAAATACTTTCTATTATCTGCCAGTCTACTGAAACTTGATATCTTTCTTATTGAGTTTGTAGATTAGGTCTATAATATTGAAGAATTCTCTAATAAATCTATGATAGTATGAGACAAGTCACATGGAAGCTTGGGCTTTAGTAATAGTAGTGAGCCTTAGATATACTACTACTGCTTGTATCTTGAGGAGATCTGTATATATTCTATTCTAGTTAATAATGTGACCAAGGTAGAAAATCTTAATTTCTGTGAATTTGTACTTCTTGAGCTTAATATATAAGTCATACTTCCTTAGCTTCTCTATCATCTGCTAGATGTACTGCAGATGTTCTTCTGGTATCTTATTATAGATAATCACATCATCTATATAAATATCATTCATCTTTCCATATTATAGTAAAAGATTTTATTCATCATTCACTAAAAACTTACTAGGGTATTATATATTCTAAATAATATTTATAAGTAGATATAGGTTCTATCTGGGATAATGAAGGCTGACTTCTTACTTATTACTTCTGTGAGGCTAATTTGATAGAATTCTGAATATAAATCCAAAGT
The DNA here is from genome assembly GCA_003990745.1 of Jimgerdemannia flammicorona. Lineage (NCBI taxonomy): Eukaryota > Fungi > Mucoromycota > Endogonomycetes > Endogonales > Endogonaceae > Jimgerdemannia > Jimgerdemannia flammicorona. The sequence continues at coordinate 12,996 of RBNI01002680.1, read as the reverse complement.
ACTATAATACTATACTTTGTCTTCCAGAGTTATAAGAATGTTGCTGATAAGAGATAGTGGTTAGTAATTCTTTTTGATAACCAGGTTGAGCTTTTTATAATTAGTATAGAGTTTTGGAGTAAATTTTCCTAACTTACTTTCTTTCTTTAGAATTAGTACAACTGGTGAAGCCCAGGGATTGCTGGCTTTTTTAATAATACTAACTTTTTCCATCTATTTGATTTCTTCTCTGAGTTATTTATAGTAGATTAGTAAAATAAATCTTGCCTTTTAATAGATTGGTTTGGTATCTCTTATATCTATATTATAGTAATAGTGTGATATCTTTTTTTTAATATTCTTGAAATCTGTAGCAAGAATATATATCTTCAAATTTATAGAATTCTTCTTGAGTTCCTTCTTGAGTGAGAATTTATTCCCAATAATATAACTATACTTATTCATAGTTTTCTCCTTCTTGTAATCCAGTTTGATAATCTTAGTACTGATGAAAACTCCTCTTTCTATAGATCTAAATCTTTTCTTTCATCTATTCATTTTCTCTAACTTCCTAACTTCTATGATCTTTGGCTGAAGGACTGAGAAGATTAATATTTATACTAGTCAGCTTTTCTTCTTGATGAGAAATGGAATCATAAGATTATAGTTTCTAGTAATGAGTAGTATTTCTCTAGTATAATCTGAATCAATGACTTCTCCTTCAATAGTAATCTCACTTTTAGTCAGACTGCTTCTGTCTTGAGAATTCTGATATAGTCCTTTAGAATAGTCATTTTCAGATCAGTTACAAGTAGGGTAGTTATCTGGGATTCAAGTATAGTCTCTTCTACTATAGTAATACATATCTATTTTAGCTATATTCTCTGACCTGTATTCTGGTAGAATGTATTAGAGTAAATTTTCTAAACTTTGACCTTGATTCCTTCTTCACCATCACTGTTTTCCAGGAGAGCTGGTGGTTCACTATTCTCTTTCTCCTTCTTTTCTTCTTTCTTCTCTCTTGTCTATTTCTCAAGAGTCTTTTATCTTTTTTTATGGTAGATCTTCTTGATTCTGCTGATATACTAGTAGCAATCATTGATATATTCTATATATATCTCTTTTCTCTACTATCTTACCAGTTATAAGATTTGGTAGATAATCTTTCAAGTCTCCTTTCCTCTATTATTATCTCTTCTATCTTGAGTTAGTTTGCTATATCTGTATAGGCATAGTGGGAGAGAGATAATGATAATGAGTTGCCCCTTTATCAGTATCAGATTAGTATCTTCTCTACTTTTTTATAGTTTCTGATATCTTTAGCTATATCTGGAGTATACTCATTTTGATATAGTACCTTCTTCCTTTTGCTATTATTAATAAGATATCATCTGGTATATCATAGGCTATTTATGGAGTCAGTCAACCTTGGGTATCAAGTGCCAATATAGGTTATCTGTAGGTTCTTATTATCTGTAGTAGAGCTCTCTGAGCTTTGGTAAGCTTCTTGGTAAGTGTAGTTCTGATATAGGTGACTGCTTTTTAGGTAGAGTCAGGATGAGAGAGGAGATGGCTATCATAGATAGTATCATGTAGTGGTCGCTGAGTCCTTCAAATATACCAGATTCTCTTCAAGGTGTATCTCTTAGACTAACTCAAGTTTGTTATAAGCAAGTTCTTATTGGAGTGCCTTCTCAAGGTCTTATAGTCCTTAAACTTCTTATCTTTAAACTGTCTTATTATCTCTTAGATTGTTGCAAGGAAGTGTGTATATTGCACTGAGAAGACTATATTATACACATTATCATGTAGTGGGTATTGAGTCCTTCAAATACATCAGATTCTCTTCAAGATATATCTCTTAGACTAACTACAAGTTTGTTATAAGCAAGTTCTTATTAGAGTGCCTTCCTAAGGTCTTATAGTCCTCAAACTTCTTATCTTTAAACTGTCTTGTTATCTTTTAGATTGCTTGCAAGGAATTGTATATATTGTACTGAGAAGACTGACTTTATTTCAGAGGAAATAAGAGGAGTATTTATACAAAATATAATTCAATGGTTGCTAAGATATAAAGCTAAATATAAATTCCAATAACTAAAACTACTAAGTTCCAGGGCTGGCATTATTTAGTATCACATCAAAATGCCAGTGCTGGAACAATTTTGCATCACCTCAGAATACTAGTACTGGCATTATCCAGTATTATATGAGAATACTGGTGCTGGCATTATTCAGTGTAACAAAGAACTTAGAGCAGAAAGTTCAGAATCATGGGGGCTTCATCATCATCATCATTACTGAAGGAGATGAGATCCACGAATTCATTGTATAGGTTGTGTGTTTTGCATATATTATGCGGGATGATGTCATCGCCGATAATGTCATCACATTTGGCTGTGGCAGGGAAATCGGGAACAAGGTCTGAAGCTCTCCAGTCTATGAGGTTCTCTTCTACAAAATAAAGAACAAATATGGGGTCTTGGGGAGATCTAACTCAGATGCTTGGGCCTTGAAATACTGAGATCAATCCTTGCAGGAATTGGTCTGGGTTGTCCTGAAGGATAGGGTGCCAGAAGTCTTCTACTTCTTCACTGTTGAGGGTGATAGTGAACTGGGCTTCTATAGCCACCCTGGCTTCTAGTGCATTGATATGGTGGGATGACAGGTATCTGAAGTCTGAGACTCTAACATACTCCAAGTTAGGGATCGACCATGGTGTATGCCTGAAGATCTGATGGATCTTCTTAGCTGTCCTTGTTTCGTGTATATCTATGGGAGTGGCATCTTGTAGCTCTTGGGTGCTGGCCTGTGGGAACTCCTGACAGAGGAGGTTTCCTATTTCATACTCCTGCCACATTTGGAGGTATTCAGTGGCAATGGTGATCCTTATTTCCATTTTATGACAGTAGAGGATAAAGTGATAGGGGTCTGCAGTACTCAGGTTGATACTAGAAGTCCTTCTTGAGCAGGTCCTCATGGCTCTTCTGATGTCTTGAAACATCCTTTCTTCAACTGAGATACCTTGGTGGTTCCTTGACCTTGAGATTTGGTGGACAGCAGACATTTCATTTGTGGTAAGTCTTTGAGCTATTTTGGGATTGGTGGTTCTTATTGGTTCTGCTACTGCGGTTCCTTGATTCTTCTTTTATATTCTTCAGGATGCTTGTACTGTGGTCACAATGACTCACAGTTGGTCATCATTACTCATCTCATATGCTATATGATCTTCTTGTGCTCTAATCTGGTGACTTGCAAGGAAAGGCTGTCTCCTGTGCTGATGTCATTATTCTGGGGTCACTATTACAATAGGTAGAAGAGCAATAATAGTAGACCAGTAGAGTACCAGGCTGGAGGTAGTTATTGGGATTGGGGTAGATATTATCTTAGTAGAGCTTTTTGATTGACTAGTAGAGAGTAGAGTAGTATAGGAGCTAATATCCTAACTATACTCAACTAGAACTGAGAGCTGATATGGTAATATAATCAAGATCCACAGGCTTAGAGAGTGAGATCTTTCTCATTTAGCAGTATCTGATTAGAACTGAGAGCTAACATGATAATATAATTGAGGCCTGTAGACTCAGAGAGTAGGAGTGAGACTTTTTCAAGCCTTAGCCCATATGTCAGTCCTTTTGAGAGAGTTCTGTATATAAGTCCTTTACTTACTTGCTCTGAATCTATTCTGTCTTCTGTTGACTATTTGAGGGATTTTTTTTTGCCTTGAGCCTTTGTTTGAAGTTCAGGGGGCTATTTCTTATTCAGTTCTAGTATTTCTAGATTTAATATATAGGTGTGCTCTCATATATAGTTATAATGATCTAGCCCTGGTAAACAGACAAGTCTAGTCTATATAATGGGAGTCAGCATATCTGATATATATAGTAGAAATAGTAGAACTATAGGATAATTCAGTAGCCTAAATTAATGAGAAGATAATATCTAGTAGGTAGTGGGAGAGAGTTTTGGTCTATATAGTCTAAGTTCTCTTTTAATAAAATTCATAAAACTCTGAGTCTGTAAAACAAAAAATATATATACTCTATATAGTATATCCTGATCCTATGGAGACAGACTTCTTGTAGTATATATCTTTTAATAGTCTTTTTATACTAGTCTTCTTCACTTATTCATTCAACTTTCTTTTTCTTTTTCTGAGTAGTCACTATATAAGCTTCTTCTTGCTCACTTTCTTCTTTCTCTATCTTAGAGAGTATATACTTCTTTATTGATATTAATAGAGATTCAGATATTCTATTTATGGTAGATGATTTATATCTTCTAAAAATTCAGATCAATTATTACTCTAGCTTTATAAAGCCACTAATTACTGATAAGAATATTATAGTTAATAGTATTGATTATAATTATATCTATTGGAATAATTGCTTTTTTAAACTTGATGAAAATATCTCAGATCTTTTTCAGAGATACATATGTTCTTATACTATTTACTATGATGAATACTAACTTGGTTACTTCTTCAATCTTTCAACCTAAGCAGTCTGCTATTTTATTTCTGAGAAGACATTCTTCTATCCTAGTATTGATGATAACTTCAAAAACTCTGTCCTCAATCTGATAAATTATATAGACAGAGGTCTTATAATTGTCTTCATTCTCTTCTTCAGAGTCTTCTTGAATATTGTTAGCCTTAGTTATCTTCCATCTTTGGTCTTTGGTTATCTCAGTAAGTCTAAATCTTATTTACTATCTAAATCTTATTTACTATCTAAATATAAGAATTTCTATCAGCTGGTCAAAGATTGTATTGATCTTTTATTAGTTGAGATTCTTAAAGATATTATATTTAAAACTCTTAGTCTTGTGAAGCTTTTTCTCTTTTTTTTCTTTATTGACTAAGACTGGAGCAGTTTCTTAGATAATATATTAAACTATCTACTTGAGCTCTATATCTTAATTCATTTCTTCAGCTTGACTTTCTGTAGCAGTCTCTATCTATTTTTTCACTAGATTCTTCTTGGATCTTCCTGATAGTCTCTTGTAGAATTTCTTACAAATATTTTTCTTAATGGTCTGAGTAGAGTAAGTCTCTCATTCTTCTTTTTCAGACTTTCCAATTTCTTTAAAGGTAATAATATTGGTCTGTTCTTTATTTTAGATAGCATTACTTGGCTGGATCTTGCACTTAGTCTCACTTATATATTTATATATATAAGTAGTGGTTTTCTTTTCTACAGATATAGCAAGTATCTCTCTTCTTGTCTGAAATAGTAGTAAACTTCTAAACTAGGCAATAGTTTCTTTCTCTAATTTTCTTTATTATATCTCTTAGATAGATAGTCATTTTTAGCAAACTTCTTAATATGTTCCTCTATAGGATTATTATTTCTTTAATATTCTATAGCTTTTGACTGTAGTGTGTTTCAATTGATTATTATAGTAGAGATTATACTAATTATCTTAGATACTTTGATTCTTACTCTTGTGATTCTTTCTATTATATAATCTTATAGATATCTGGCTATTCTGTATCACTGAGTATAGGTAATCTTTTATTATAGATCTAGGACTACTAGTGATGAGTGGATAGCCATAGCTATCTCTAGATGGATTTCTTTTATAAAAATTGCTTCAGCTACTTAGTCTTGAATAATATTAGTATAATTAGTAAAGATTATCTAATATTAGATTCTAGTATAGAATATATTTAGATCTTCACTCATTCTTTAGTATGTTATATTGAGCTGATCCTTCAGAGCCTACTTGATCTCATCAGTATAATATATAGTTTAGAGCCAGGCCTTTTGTATTACTAGTATAGTATTATTATCTACTCTTATATAGATTATAGCTGTGAATATAACTCTCACTGGGTCTTAGAGACTGAAGAGTATGAGAGTTACTTACTGTCTTGCTATCAAGACTCTTATAGCAGTATATTACTCAAAATTATCAATAAAGATAATAATTGATTTATCAGAAATATATCTGTGAAATATTGATAGTTTCATATCTATCTTATCTAGATATCTTTATTCAGTTTGTATGGTTGTTCAGATAGTAGCAGTTGTTTGTTGTTCAGCTTAAAAGTGAGAAATTTATCTTGAATTACCAGCTAATGAGCACTAAGTTATAATATAGTAGATACCTAACCTCAGAAATATGTCAGATTTCTATATCTTGAAACTTAATCTTCTTTAACTCTACAGAGTCTTTGAGATATAGAAGTAAGTTTAAAGTATCTATCAAAGATTTTAGAGAAGGACTTCTTTTACTTGAACCACTTGGAGCAAGCTAAGCCACACTGATATTCTTTCATGAAAAGCAATATGTTTTCAAGTTTTCACTTTATCTATACTGGTATACTAGATGTGGCAGAAGTCTAATAACAATTCACAGTAAGGTTCATCTAAATCTGTTAAGTTTTCATCAAATAACAACCCAAGACTCATTAAGCTCTGAGCGCTTAGAAAGGAAGAGGCCTGGCCTGGGCCTTTCTAAGTTTTGTGGCAGTGGTAGAGGCTGGTGCTGCTGCTGGAGAGACAGGTGGTCAGTGGAGGTCAGCTAGTATTGAGGGCTGGTATATAGTGATGAGGGGCAGGAGGGCTACTACTAGGCCCATGGGGGTAGGGCAGGAGAGACATAGTGTTGACAGGGGAGAGAGTCAGGTGACTGGTCAGATAGCAGGTCAGGTAACTGCCAGAGAACAGGGGTCTAGAGGTGGGACAGCTGGGACTGGCATTCCTGGGGCTAGGCTGGTGGCTGGGTAGGTGGCTAGGGGTGGAACTGCTGATAGACTTCCTGTAGCTAGTAGGGTAACTGCTAGTGTCTCAGGAAGTAAGGAGAAGACAACAATGGTAGCTGGCTCTGGAGAACTAGTGGTGTATCCTTTTTTCCACAAATTGGTATCAATATAGATGATCTTGGCAAATTTTCTGAGACTGGGCTTGTCTGCCAGAGAGGTTTTACAGCTAGTGGGAGAGGAGATTGCTGGTGCAGAGTCTCTGAAGTTTATTCCATCAGCAGAGACAGTGGAGATTGGCTTTGTAGAGAAGGAGGAGATGGTGAAGGCCCTAGAGAAAGAGTTAGTAGTCAAGAGCATCAAGATTAGAATGATGAGATATCTGAGATGAGATCTATGTATAGTTAATCTGGTAGTAGAAGGGCTGCCAACTCTTGAGAGACAGGAGATGAAGGGGATAGCACATCTCTCTCCAGTACTTCTCAGGTTACATAACTTTTGGAAAGCAACTACAACATCGTTTTTGGAGAAAAGAGACTAGCAACATGGTGACCAACAGGCAATCTGAGGTGCGTACTGAGCAGGGCAGCCCAAGCACGTTCGACTGGCAGTATGTGGGGAGAGGCCCTGGCCTGGGGGGAGGTATGAGGGGGCTGCTGGCAGGTGGATGCAGAAGGGAAGAAGGTGGTAGTAGAGGACAGAGATCTGGGAGGGTGAGCTTTGCTGAGATAGTGAAGGAGAGAAGGCAGATGTCAGGGCTGGAGGGTTGGTTGAGGAAAGGCAAGAAAATAGAGAAGGCAACAGTATATAGGGGAGTAGCCCTTGGCAGAGGGGGTAGTGGAGCTGGAGGTGTAGCAGCTAGGGGGGGTGTGACAGCTGATGGAGGCAGGACTGCTAATCTGGAAAAAAATCCAGATGTGACTGTGGATGGTGTGGCTGAGCAACTGGGGCCTGGGAGACAAGGAGATTTGGCAGATGGTGTGATGGGTCTGACAGTGGCACTATTACTCATCGGCATTCGTGGTGACACTGTACTTCTGGAGCCTAGCAGTGATGGTGAAAATGGTACTGGGGCTGATTGCTAAGTAGGTGGCTGGAGCGGTGTCCATAAAGTTTTTGAAGGGACTAGAGGGAGTGAAGATGGGCTTTGAGGAGGCTGAGCCTTTGGAGGAAGCATTGAAGGTTGGTTTGATAGTTGGGGAGGTGTGTGTTCTGATGGCATGATGCCTGAAATGGGATCCCAGAGTGGTCCAACTGCTGGTGAAAGGGGTGTCCACAGTGATAGTGATAGAGATAAGGAAGAGAGTTGAGGAGGTCATGGTAGAGTATGGAGAGGTGATGGATATTGGATTCAGGGTCTGGGAGGGAACCTCACTCAGGACTAAAGATGTGGATGTGAGAATCCAGCTGGCTGGGAAGAAGGCTACAGGGAAGGCAAGGGACTGGTCTTTTGGTATAGTCTGGGGAGTGATCATGTGCAAGGTGATGAGGGTGAAGGGGAGTGAGGAGGAGGAAGAGAACTTATTGGAGGCACTGGAAGAGTTGAGTGGTATGGTGGAATGGTGGGCAAAGGCTTGGAGGGCCTTTGAGGAGGTGACTCACTTGGAGGTGGTAGATGAGAAGTAGATTCGAGTGAGCAAGGAGTAGTGGGAATGAGATCAGGAATGTAAGAGATAGAGGGAACTGCTGGTGAAGATGAAGGGTGGATCTCAGAAGGATACAAATAGGATGGTGGACACGAGAAGGGCCAAAGCGAGTGTCTGGGCTGGCAAGGGAAGTGGGAGTGCTGGGAAGGGGACTGGCAAGAACAGGGAGGCAACTGGCAAGGACCCATATGCAGATGGTATACTGGAGGTTTGGAATGAGACATGGGAAGACTCCCCTCCCCTACTCTCCTTATCAGGCAGGGCCCAGCTTCCCAAAGCAGGGTGGTGGAGGATGTGCCAATGTGGGGGGCCCAGTGAGTATAATTTGGAGTCCTGGAGGCAGCGAAAGGGGGACAAGTGGTGGCAGTCAGTGAGGAGGAACTGGTGGATGTCCCAGAGGAGTGAGATGAGGCTGCAAGTGCTGGGGCTGACACCACAATGCTGGATGGTGGGAGGCCAGCGACCCCTGGAGGAAAAGAGGTGGGGAACTTACTTTGGATATACAGGATGATGAACAACCTGGTGGCCAAGGAGCTGGGGGAGGTAGATTTGAGGGTGATGAGTGATGAACATTGGGTAAGGATCCTGCAGGGGGAGGGGGTGGTGATGGCATTGAAGGTGGAAATTCTTGCAGTATATCTGGAGGAGGAGGGCTATGAGGTAGATAAGGAGCAGGAGGTAGAGATGGCAGTAGTTGCAGGAGAGAGGGCTGAATACTGCTGGACCAAGCATCATGGACTGCAGCTCTGGTAGGAAGCCTGCCTGAAGTACTGTGAGGAATTTGAGGAGAAGGCAGATGGGGAGATGAATGAGCTATTGGCTAGACTGGAGGCTCAGAGGGCTGAAGAAGAGGTGGTGACTGCAGAACACAATCTGGACTTGGTGCAGGAGGAGATGAACATGGAGCAGTAGAGAAAACTTGATAATACACCATTTTTCACTATGAATAGTACAACCAATATTTTTTCTTTGAACATGAATGGGCTATGGGGCGCTTATCAATGTAAGAACATTTTTACTTGGCTGAAGGGATTGGAGGCCGATCTCTTCCTCTTGCAGAATGTCAGGTGTGAGGATGATTTGGATAGACTGGAATGGATGAAGGAGTGGGGAGGTGAGGCAGTCTAGAAGGGCAAGGTTGGGATTCTGATGTGGAAAGGCAGAGGGGAGATAAGGGATATGGGGAGCTGGGGAGATAGATTGGTCTGGGGAGAGTGGATATGCACAGGTTGGGAGCCAGTCATAGTGGGCTCCTGTTACTGCCCTGCAGTATGGAGTAAGCATGTGAATTGGGTGAAGGGCCTACAGAAGAGTGGAATTCTTGTAGAGGTTGGGATGAATGTGCTTGGTGGGGACTTCAATATGGTCCAAGACATATTGAGGGATAGAACTGATAGAGGATGAGGAGTTGAGGGTTGGAGTGGAGAACTGGCAGCATGGGAGGAAGTGGAAAGACTGAGTGCTCTGGTGGATGCAGATAGAGAATGTTGGGGAGATAGGAGGGTGTACATGCACTGGGCCAGAGACCTGGGGACAAGGATTGATTGGATTCTGACAGCCAGCTGCTGGGGCTTGGATGTTTAGAAGTCACTGGAGGTGGAATGGTGTTCTTGGTTGGATCATTGGGGGCTTTTAGGGCAGAGACATTTTGGGGGGAGTGGGGATGGGCCTGGACATTGGTGTCTCAATTCCTCCTTACTAGATGATAGGATCTGGTGGGATGAGTGGGCTGAGGACATTTAACTGCAAGTGGAGTGCTGGAGGCAGGAAGGTGCCCCAGTTGGTATTCAGTGGATGAGGATGAAGGAGATGGCCAGGACCTTCTGGAGTGAGGCTGGTAAGGAGGCTGGGAAACAGAGGAGGTAGCGGGTGTGGTGGGCTTCTAGTAGACTGTCTAGACTCTTGGAGGACTGGGCAAGATTGGTGATGTTGGAGGGGGAGGAGGATTGAAGATTGATAAGGATAAGAATAGAGGTGGTTGAACTATAATAGGTGCTGTGGAATGAGGAAGAAGCAAGGGTCCAGAGTCTGGCAGTGCGGCTTCGTTAGCAGGGGTTGGAGGAAGGAGAGTGGCCCTCAAAGTTTCTCACAAGAGCCCTTCAGGTAAGAAGGGTGCAACAAAGGTGGGAGGGGGTGCTTAATACTGATAGTATACTGGTACATGGTGTACAAGACATTCTTGGATCATTAAAGGAGCATTGGAGTGGATTGTGGAGTGAGAAGGAGGGTGGGGCAGATACTGAGGACATTGACCAAGCATTGGAGGATTGGCACCCTATACAAGCAGATGGGCTGAGTGACTTAGTACTGTCAGTGCAAGAGGAGGAGGTTTGCCAGGTTCTTGCTGTAACAACTTTGGGTATGGTACCTGGGGAGGATGGTCTGTCCTGGGACTTCTGGAAAAAGATGGTGGGAGTCCCAGGAGTACTGAGAGAGATGATGGCACTGTGTGATTGGATTCTACAGATGGGGAGATGGGTGGGAGACCAGGATTTGGGGCTGGTGATGTTGCTTTATAAGAACAAAGAAAGGTGAGAGGATTGGAAGAACTGGAGGCCAATTATGCTACTGGATATGGACAGAAAGTTGGTTACCAAGATGGTGGTCACAAGATTGCAAAAGGTGGCCCAGCAAGTCCTGGGTGAGGAGCAGAGGGGCTTTGTGGGAGGCCGGCTCATCAGGGATAGCACAGCATGGGTTCATGGAGTTATTGAAGGGGCACAAGCCAGTGGACTGGATGGGCATCTGGTCTTTCTGGACCAGGAGAAGGCTTATGACTGAGTGCGGCGGGTCTGGCTGGTGAAAGTACTGGATAGGATTGGGGTCCCACACCAGGACAGCTACATATGGTCAGTCTACTGGAAGGGAGTAGGGCTGCACTCATGTGTAATGGACATAGAGGAGTAGCATTTCTCCTGGGTAGGGGGGTGCCCCAGGGGGACCCACTGTCTCCCATTTTGTATGCTCTTTCTCTGGAGCCCCTCATGGACAGAATCAGGCAGAAGATAGTGGAGCTCTCTATCTTTGGCATTGGGTGGAAAGTAGGAGCATTTGCAGATAACATGGTGGTTGGCCTGGGATCAATTATGGATGTGGAGAAGCTCAAGGAGACAGTAGAGTGGTATGAGGTAAACTCCAGGGCTAGGCTTAATTAGCATAAGTGCAAAACAATGGTGTTAGGCAATGATCTGGTGGGAGGGGAGATTATTGGTACCATTGTCCCTACTGGTGAGGCGGTACAGTACTTGGGTATTTATCTGTCAGTGTATGGGTCAGTTCTGCCCAGACTTTGGTGGGAGCAGTGGGTTGGCATCTGGGAGGAGGCCCTGCAGAGTTGGGGGGGCTGCCAATTGTCTCTGGCAGGATGCATTTTGATTCTGAATATCTATTGGCTACTGAAGTTGTGGTATCTGGTATATCATCTGAACTTCCCAGCTTGGGTGGTGAAGTGATTGATGAAGCTGGCCAAGGGGTGGATCTGGGCTGGGAGGTGGAGTCAGATCAGCTGGGAGGTCATGTCCTTACTAGTGGTGAGTGGGAGACTTAGGCTGGTGGACTTTCCTAAGAGGCTGCACTACTTGAGAGCATGGTGGCTAAAGAGAGCGATAGAGTTAAGAGGGAGTGGTTGGGTCCCCCTACTGCAGAAATTCTGGGAGATGAGGTCCTCTCTGAGGGGTTCGATGGGTGATCTCCTAGTACTTGTAGGCCTTCAGAATACCGAACAATTGTGATACAAAGGCTTCTGGTGAGGAGTGGCAGAGGGGGTACACTGCATTGAAATTAGGTGGCAGAGAAATAAAGGGGAGGCAGCTTGAGACCCAGCGATGTAGAGATGAGACCAAGTGTTACTGGGTGGCATTCCCTTAATTGAGTTTGACATTGGTAATGGAATTGAATACCAATGGGGACTGGGCCAGGACCTGTGGCCTAGCAGTTGGCAAGGAGTAGGTGTTGGCGAGAAGTGGGACTGGCATAGCATTTGGGCCTGGAGTGCCAAGGTGAGGAGGTGGCTGCCACCAAAGTACTGGGTGGTCTGGTGGCATGTGCTGAGGTGGAATGTCATGCTCAACTTCTGCTCAGGTCACCTTATCGAGGGAGGTTGCTTCAACTGTGAAGAGTGTTTTAATGTAGGGCAGGAAGAGGGATATATGCAGATGCCTGAACATTGGCTAGGAGAGTGTGAGGTACTTAGTCCCTTCTGGCAGAACATTGGGGACCATTTGGAGGTAGTGTATAGGAGAGCTGGTATGTGGGGGCAATGGGAGGATTTAAGGGATAGATTGGAGGGAGGGGTAGGGAAGGAATAGCTGACATTAGGCTGGGCTTTGGCCATTTGGGTGGGGCTGGCCAGTCACTGGTTATTTGTTTTTGAGGATGGAAGGAGACTTGGCTCAGAGGTCAAGCTGCTGAGGTGGCATAGCCTTATAGAAGACACCTTGACAGGCTGGTGGCTTGGTTGGGGGTTGTAGGGGGGTCGAAGGCATCATTTGGTAAAAAAAATCTGTAGGCAGAGTGGGGGGAGAGTTAGAGTTGTAGGTGAGAAAGTGGTCTTTGTTTGTGTAGGTAGGAGGAATGGCACCTCTATGGGGATTGGGTAGTGGGAGGGTATCCTGTAAACTTATTAATAGATGGGTAATTAAATGGCAGAGTCTAAGTGACTAAAAA
>RBNI01002679.1:0-17816 GCA_003990745.1 Jimgerdemannia flammicorona | reverse complement strand
AAAAGCTAGAGTTGGTAGAGGTAGGCTTTGAGGAGAAGGAGCTATTATTGAGGGCTTTAGAGAAGGGACTGGAGATCAGAGGGGTAGTAGTTCCAATAGTGAGGTATATGTATTGGGACCCCTGGGTAGTGCAGTTAGTAGTAACCAATATACCAACTATCAAGAAGGAGAAAGCTAGAAAATTGGTGATAGATGTGGTCAAAAAGTTTGGTGAGATTGTAGATATTGGATTTCAACACCTTTTTCAGCTATAATTTACATTACACACACTTTTACAATATATGTTCAAGTTATTTATTAGAGAAAAGTACTAAGGCAATAGCAAACAGCAAGCAATCTGGGGTGCATACTGGGCAGAGCGGCTCTAGTATGTTTGACTGACAGTAGGTGGAGAGAGGTCCTGGCCTGGGGGGAGGTATGAGGGGGCTGCTGGTGAGAGGACAAGAAGGGGGAGGAGGCAGTGGTGGAGAACAGGAGTCTGGAAGGATGAGCTTTGCAGAGATGGTGAAGGAGAGACAGCAGACATCTGGGTTGGAGAGATGACTGAAGAAAGGTAAGGAGATGGAGAAGACAGCAGTTTGCAGGGGAGTAGCCCTTAGTAGGGAGAGCAGTAGAGCTGAGGGAGTAGTGGCTGGAGTGAGCATGATGGCTGATAGTGATGGGACTGCCAATTTGGAAAAAAATCCAGATGTGACTGCTGATGGCATAGCTGAGTGGCAGGGGCTTAGAGGGTAGGAAGACTTAGCAGATATTGTGACAGGCCTGGTAGTGGCCCCATTACTCAAAAAATCGATCTCAGTATTCACAGTTATACTGTGCTTCTGAGGCCTAGTGGTGATGGCAAAAATAGTACTAGGACTTATTACTAAGTAGATGGCTGGAGCAGCATCAGTAAAGTTTCTGAAGGGATTGGAGGGAGTGGAAGTAGGCTTTGAGAAGGCTGAGTCTTTAGAGAAGGTACTGAAGGTTGGTTTGACTGTTGAGAAAGTATATATCCTTATGGTGTGCTGCCTGAGATAGGATCCCAGGGTAGTACAACTGCTGGTGAAAGGAGTACTCACAGTGACAGTGGTAGAGATGAGAAGGAAAGTTGAGGAGATTATGGCAGAGTATAGTGAGGTGGTGGACATTGGCTTCAGGGTCTGGAAAGAGATCTTACTCAGGACTGGGGATGTTGATGTGCAGATTCAGCTGGCTGGGAAGAAGACTACTGGGAAGATAAGAGACTGGCTATCAGTGATGGTCTGGGGGGCAATCTTATATAAGGTGATGAGGGTGAAGGGGAGTGAGGAGGAGGAAGAGGATTTGTTAGAAGTATTGGAAGAGCTGAGTGGTGTAGTGGAGTGGCAGGCAAAGACTTGGAAGGCTTTAGTGGAATTGATACACTTGGAGGTAGTAGATGAGAAGTGGATTAGAATGGACAAGGGGTAGTGGGAAAGAGCTCAGGGGCATAAGTGTCAGAAGGAGCTGTTGGTGAAGCTAAAAGATAGACCTCAGAAGAATATGGGTGGAATGATGGAGGTGGGGGGTACCAAAGCAAGTGTCTGGGCTGACAAGGATGACAGGAGTGCAGGGAAGGTGATAGGAGAGGACAGGTAAGCAACTGATAATGATCCATATACTGATGGTATATTTGAGGTCTGGGAGGAAGACTGGGAGAGATTGTCTACCCCTACTTCTCTTATCAGGCAAGGTCTGACTTCTTGAAGCAGAGTAGTAGAGGATGTACCAATTTGAGGGGTCCAGTGAGTGCAGTTTAGAGTTCCTGAGGTGGTGAATGGGGGACAAGTGGTGGTGGTTAAAGAGGAGAAACTGGTGGATATCCTAAAGGTATGGAACAAGTCTGCAAGTACTGGGGCTAACACTACAATGTTGGATAGAGAGAGTATAAGCACACAACCTCCAAGCCACCAAAATCACACATCACCCTCTAAACAAGCCACTGGAATCACATGCGACCTCTGAACAAATCTGGAAATCAGCTACACAATTATGAAGCTGAGTCAAACCAAAGTCACAGTATATAAAGCTGAGTCAATATAAAGTCATGGAACACAAGACTTACACAAATGAGATCTTACTAATCAGGACCAAATGCATATATACCAAGCACTAAGATACATCAAAACAGAGAACCAAAACAAACAACAACCACAACTTCTGAACATACACAAACATGATCACTGAGATCAATAACCACATCCACACTAACATTTGGAATGCCATTGTCAACTGAGCCACACGCCCTCTACTCCTTATGAATATCCATAGTCTAGCACCCCTCTACTTTGTGGAAGCCTGATGGAATACCTGAATATGCTTAGTGAGGCCCACTGAATTGGACAAATCTCAAGCTACTACCAGATCAGCTATCTCCTAGAAGACATGGTTGAATACCACCATGATATAGACATTACCAAGATGTCTCAACACCAGAAGTTCATTGCTCGCAAACATCAAGAACTCTTCTATGAGTACAGCACCTTTATTCCCTATCTTCGAGTTACTATCAGTGAAATGGTCGCCACTCTATCCTACAGCCAAATCGATGACATGATCCAAGAACTCAACCACAAGTACCTTGAATATGTTCAGACCACTGACAGAACCTTCCCATACCCCAATGACCACATCCTGCAAATGCCTCAAGTCAGATATGCTATAAAAGATGTCTATGATATAATCCGATTTGATAAAGATGAAGTAGAAGATAACAATACTAACATATCCTCAAGCCAAGGATCTCTGCCAACTCTGATCACATCACCAATCTTGCCAATGAACTTACAATAGTTCATAACCACCTACAAGACTTATTGGAACAATGACCACTGGCATGAATACTAATCTGTATTCACTCCTGATTACTTCAACTATAATAAAGAGACCAGAGAACACAATCTGTACCTCCAGACAACCCTCAATATTGAACCAACTACTCCACCACCCAAGTATGAGTGATATGAGCCATAGCTACCAGCTTACTACAACTCTGTAACTCATAGTGCCATAATCTATAGAAGATATGCAGACAGCAAATCTGATGAAAGTGAAGATGATGTACTCCTCCTTTGCCCACCAATACCTTATCCAGCTTATGAGATAGATGATGCTATCTTGTGGGATGGTGACGAAGTCCCAATGTATTATTACCTTAATGAACAAGAAGAAGTAATCCATGAACCACTCTTTCTAGATGACTACTTTATCAGAGATAATACTATCAATGGTGATATCATCAAAGACTATCCAGATAGCATCTAAATCTATAGATAGCTTAGCAGTTATAGTATAGTTAGATTAGCCTTATATGACATGACTGTGAACTGACTCAGCAGTCAGATGATCTCTTGACATGTCAGGACACACTTGTACTATATAACTGTATTCTGACTCAGCAAGGCACTAAGTGCTACATCCATATCTAGCATAGTCCAGATAGCCCCTCACTAGTATAAATACCCCCTCCCCCAGACCTCAGAATCTCGGCCTTGAAGTCTTGAACACACAAGAACAATCCTGAACACTTCCCCACAATACCCCTTCACACAACTACTCCTAGTATAGCAATATCATAAATAGCGAATAAACCTATTTAATAATTCACAAACTACTCTTAAGTAAATCTGCTCCTCATTAGGTCCCACTCCTAACCCCGCATGAAATTTTCTAATTAGGTATTGTCTGCAGTAATATGCCAATTCAACTAAGCTGGTTTTAGTTTCTTAAACTTTCTGAAATATGGAAAATTCTGAACATCCAGAACTAGTCCAAAAAAGTACTTTGGTTAAGACATCAATCCAATCTTGAAATCAATAAGCATAGAGGATATACTCCATATGAAATTGATCTTGAGCTTAAGAAAACAGTCTTCTAGAATATCCAGAACTTCCAGAAAACCCTTTCAGAACTATGTAACAGTTACCCTAAAAAGTAAACCCTTTTACAACTTGGTAGCAGTGGTTTACAATCCAATTCCACTTCAAGATGCTTTCTCACCCTGCTACAAAACCCCTCTGAGAATTTCTACAAGTTGGTATAAAGCCTAATCTCTGAACTGGAATTTATCCTGAACTATCTAACAATCTGGAGAGAATTGAACCTAATGTACAAGGACAATTTGACCTCCACACCTACAACAAGTGGGACAAACTTCATTCAAAGAAAGAAATACTCTGATTAAATCAGCAAATAGATAAAACTCTATTCACTGAACTCCTTGCTCTACATCTAGCAAGTCATAATGAAGAAGGTCTTATAGAAGCCTTCTTTACTCTTCTCAACAAGAGTTTTGTCAGCTCCATAAATCTGAGTGACCTAGGACAACCAGCAGCAGTCTTTTTAGCCTTAGTTCCTCATGAAGCTCAAGCCTCTGTAGCCAAGTGGCTCAACTCTACCAACTTTCACCATACCAGGACCAAGATCATATTATACTACTGATTCCAGAATAGCAAGGCCTGCTATATTCTTAAAGAAGAAGTAAGAGAAACTCTTCATCAACTACCCGACCCCAAACCAGAAGCAGGCTCTGCTACAGCTCTATCTGAACCTGAAACCAATATTGAATCAGAACTTGACTTTGAATTAAGTCCATCTGAAATCAGATATACAACTGATTCTGTCTACTTCAATATCGAGCAAACCCAATTACACAGGGACCAAACTGAAGAGGAGGAGGAGTATCTCAGTAAATTCGATCCCAGATATACCACTGAAGGAGATATACCTCTATCAGGACAGAACATACCTACACAGCAACAAACAGTTATCTATTAAGCCCTCACTCCAGACCCACAACTACTACACTAGTAACTAACACAGACTTAAAGAACCCCATCACACTCTGCACCAGTACCTCAAGTAGTACTAGTAACACCACTACCAATAGTCCAACCACCTCTAGTAAACAACATGGCGAACTAACAGATTCTAGACCTCACAGCTCAGGTAGTGATAATGGTAGCAACCATTACTGCTTTAGCTGAACAGACCTGACCTACCAAAAATCTGAGCCTACCTATCTTCAATAGTACTGCACAAGAAGTCCAAAGCTTTATTAGTATAGTTGATTCTAACTTTGAGGCCAATCAATGGACCAATGAGCAAGTTGCTGACTGTCTTCTAACAAACAATCAAGACCACTCTGGAACAACTCTTTGTTACTACTATAGCATACATTCAATGAGTTGTTATATTCTTCTGAGGACCTGCTGAAGAATGGTGGTAAACTCTTTCTGAAAAACCCCTCACATAGGATACCCAACCTACAGTAGTTGCTCAGAATGTAGCAAATAATGCCCCAGGATATAGAGCCCATCCTGCAGCCCCTGGACTGAAACAACTCATAATTGTCCAATACTGCAGTGAAACCATGATTGCTGAATCTTGAGTAAAACTCTGCAATCTCAAATTTGATGTATATGGCAAGGAAGAATTCGAAACCTTTTGTACAAAACTCAAGTCACTTCTGAATACTGTTGGCCTAGGATACATCACCAATGACAAAGCACAAAATAGTACAAGAGCAGATCATCTATTTGATGCACTGCCTGAATGACTTACTAGAAAAATTCGAGAATAAGGACACCCAGTTGGTTGTGATCACCAACAATGGTGTCTAGCAAGAATCAAGACTATAGTCAAGTGAATCCTAACAGCTGGACCAATTCTGCCCTGAAGACAATTCAACAACAAGGAAAAGACTTGGACCAAGAAAGAAGAACCCAAGTATAAAGCATCCTGAGCTCCCTCCACATCCACCTCATGGACACTCAGAAATCATGAACCCACCCAGCCAAGTACCTTCAAGAAACTCACTGAAGGCAAAAGGAATGAACTTCGAAGAAGTAGAGCATGCTTCTATTGCCGAAAGATAGGACATATGACCAGTGCCTGCCCTAACCGAAAACCCCAAAAAGCAATATGAGCAACTGTTACTACTCTGCACCATCTCAACAACCTAACTATCAGAATACTGGACTTTGTCAAGTTAAGATAAACTGCTAAGACCCCAACCAAAGGAAGTCAAAAAGCAGCCAGATATAACCTGTATGCAGCTGAAGAAGCTACAGTCTCCAACTGAGAAGTTAAGCAAGTCTATACAGGAATCAGCATCCAAATCCCTAAAGGACATGTTGGAAGAATATGCTGTTGCAGCAGCCTAGCATTGAAAGGACTCTCAGTAAAAGGAGGAGTCATTGACAAAGATTACACAGGTGAAATTATTGTCTTTATCCAAAACCATAGTTGGATACTCTTCAAGATCCCCATTGATTTCTGTATCACCCAGATCCTATTCAAAAAATTGAGTCAACTCTGATAGTCAAGGAAGTCCCTGAACTACTACCTATCATCTGAGGATCCAAAGGATTTGGCTCATCAAACAAGGCCCCAGCCCAACCTACTATGAGCAAAGAAGAACAATTCTATAAGAAAATCGAAGACAGATATGTATCAAGTGGCTGATGTCTCCATGATATTGGAATGTACTCTTCCTGAATGATTAATGATTGCTTCTCTTGTATCAATGAACTGACTCAAAGAAGAACCAACAGAAGGAAAGCTCCTATAACTGAAATCACCACCATTGGATCAGACAAACTGCTTACACTCTAAGCTTTTGTCAACCAAGCATCTGTCAAGATTATGATAGACAGTGGTGCCTCAGGCAACTTCATCAACAAAGAAATAGCCAACAGACTCAAGGTCTTCACCTCTCTAGTATAATAAACTCAAGCAGTTGCCACAGCTGATGGAACCTTCCATGTCATTAGAAAGGAAGTCCACAATCTGCCCTTCCAAATTAGTGACTACCAAATACATGTTACCCTCCAGATCGTACCACTCCCTGATAATGAGATCATTCTTAGAACCCCATGGTTGAAACAAGAGAACCCCATGATCGATTGGGTAAACCATTCTCTGACCATCAAGAAAGGATGCCACAACTTCAAACTGCAAGGTAAAAAGGACCCACTCAATACTAGTGACCCTGGACCAAAGATCACACATATCAACAAGCTACAATTCAAGAAATTGGCCAAGAAATGTCCTCTCTTTGCCATCTCCATCCACCCATCCAAAGGAGAACCTGAGAACTCTGAAGAAGACTTTTTCAAATTTGACAGCCATGTCAGACTACTACTCAAGAAATTTCGAGACATATTCCCAAAGAAACTTCCAAAAGGCCTACCTCCCAAACAAGCAGTAGACCATACCATCAAGACCATCCCAGATGCCAAGCCAGCCTTCAAGTCAATCTACTATATGTCTCTGAGGGAAATCGATACACTCAAGAAAGAAATTGATGAACTCCTAGAATAAGGATTCATCAGACCCAGTATATTACCTTATAGTGTACCAGTCCTCTTTATTGTCAAGAAAGGAGGAGACTTGCGAATATATATTGATTACTATGATCTCAATGAACAGACCATCAAGAACTATTGCCCACTACTCAGAATTGATGAAATATTCAACAGGCTTACCAACCCACAATTTATGAGCTCTTTTGACCTATGAAATAGTTACTGGCAAATTGCCATAAAAGAAGAAGACATCTACAAGACAGCCTTCTGAACTCACTATGGATATTTTGAATTTCTGGTTATGCCTTTTGGCTTAACTAATGCTTTAGCAACCTTCCAGATGCTGATGAATACTATCCTGCACCCATATCTGGACAATTTCATTGTTGTCTACATCAATGACATTCTAGTCTTCAGTAAACCCTAGAGAAACACCTCGAATATCTCAAACTAGTACTACTAAAACTCCAAGAAAACTGACTCTTTGCAAAACTCAGTAAATGCGAATTTCTTCTGAAAGAGATTCAATTCCTTAGATACATTATCACCCTAAATAGAATCAAAGTAGACTCCAGCAAAATCTCCACAATCAAGAAATGGCCCAGACCCAAGAAGCTAAAAGACCTCCAGTCATTCCTGGGATTAGCAAACTATTATAGGCAATTTGTTGCCAACTTTGCTAAAATTGCCACTGTCCTCACCCAAATGACCAAGTATAGCAAGAAAGAAGAACAGCCTGGACCATGAAACAGGAGAAAGACTTCAATAATCTTATAAATTAGGGATCTGAGCAAGATACTACCTTTCAAGCACTGAAGGATGCCTTGATAACCACTCCAGTACTTTAAGCGGCAAACCCTGCCCTATCATATAAAGTTACTACTAATGCCTCTGATCTAGCTCTTGGAGCAGTACTCATGCAAGAAGGACACCCTGTGGCCTATCATTCCTACAAGTTCAATGATGCTGAAATCAACTATGCAACTCATGAGAAAGAAATATTAGCTATCATAGATACTCTGATGAAATAGCAACCATATCTAGAAGGAGCACACTTTACTATATTGACTGATCACAAGTCATTAGTCAATATTAAGACCCAGACTACTCTTTCTCGAAAGCAAGCCAGATGGATGAAAGTCCTCACCAACTTTGACTATAAAATCCAGTATCACTCTGGTAAGGAAAACATTATTGCCAATGCAATCTCCAGACCACTAATTAAAGAAGTTATCCAAACCCTCACCTTGGTTACAAACTCTATCATGGAACAAATTATCACAGCATATACTAATGATAAGAAAGCCCAAGTACTCTGAGAAATCCTGAACAGTAATGATGCTGACAAGTATATCTGGTACAACCAATATGAACTCAAGAATAATACCATCTACTATAAGGACAGATTGTATATTCCAAACAACTGAGACCTCTGAAGGACTATCCTATTTGAATGTCATGATGCTCCTATAGCTGGATATTTAGGATTTGACAAATGCTACAAAGTTATCTCTCAGAACTTCTATTGGCCCTGCATGGTAGATCAGCTCAAGATCTACATCACTTCCTGTAATGCCTGCTAATGGAACAAGTCCTCAACACTAGCAAAACCTGGTCTACTCTACTCTATCTCAGTACCATCTACTAATTGAGAATAAATCTCTATAGACTTCATTATATAACTACCCTGAACCAAGAATGAGAAAGATGCAATTGTTGTCTTCATAGACTATCTCAGCAAACAAGCCCACTTTGTGCCAACTACTACTACTGCAATAGCACCAGACATAGCTACACTCTTGTTTGACAATATCTTCCACTATCATGGTCTTTCTAAGATCATTGTTAGTGACCGAGATCCGAAATTTACCAGCCATTTTTGGAAAGCCCTCTATGCACACCTTGGAATGAAACTTGCACTATCCACAGCCTTTCACTCTGAAACTGATGGCCAAACTGAAAGAATGAACCAAACTCTGGAACAAATACTAAGAAACTATGTTTCCTACAGACAAGATGATTGACATGAACACCTCACTGCAGTCAAATTTGCCTATAATAATAGCAAGCAAGCCTTTCTGGAAATGACCCTATTCTTTGCCAACATAGGACAAAACCCAAACACTCCTCTAACACTTATTCAAACTACTGATGAACTCTCCACAGTTGAAGCTGTTGAAGAATTCCTACTCTGAATGTGCAATCTAAGCCAGATTATAATTAAGAACTTATCACAAGCTCAAGAACAACAGTCACAGAATATTAACCAACACTGCTGAGAAGAAACCTTCGATATTGGAGAAAAAGTTCTACTAGATATCTGAGGATACTGAGTTGACAACCTCAAGCACAGACCATCTACCAAACTGAATAGTAAGTTTATTGGACCATTTGAAGTCATTATATAAGTATCTCCTACTTCCTATAAATTAGTACTACCAGATACTATTAGGATTCACTCAGTCTTTAATGTCCAATGTCTCAAGTGATATAATGAGAATGATGATGAGCTATTCCCAAATCGGACTACCAAACCACCTGCACCTATTATTATTAATGACTAAGAAGAATATGAAGTCGAACAAATCCTCAACAAATATGACCACAAGAATCACCCTGAGTATCTTGTCAAATGGAAAGGTTATCCAATCCATAATGCAATCTGAGAATCCAAGACTAACCTCCAGAATACCACTGACTTAGTTCAGGAATATGATTCCTTAAACAACTGAAATTCAAATACTCCTACACCTATTAGTTCATACTATACATTACTCTCCTGAACATTATAACTATCATAAACAAAAATCAAGAACTCAGTAAGCCAAGACAAAGGAATACTAACTCTCTGGAAAAATAGCAAAACTGAAAGCCAGCCTATTCTCCCCCTACCACTAGTGGGAAATGAGGTATAGATATTTAAGAAGATTTCTTAGAGGAAATTCTCTAGTAGTAAATGATATCAGAATCACTTCTGATACATGGCATTGAACACATGACCCTTTAACATGCGAATCCAATGCATTAGGCAACTATACTACAAGCATGACACTTTCTGAGAAAAATAGACCTTACTGGACTTTTGACCCCCCAAATGGTGTAATAATACTAGAACAAATTAGAAGGCCCCAATGAGGATGTCAAAAGCTAAGAAGGGGAGAGTTATAAGTACACAACCTCCAAGCTACCAAAATCACATGTCACCCTCTGAACAAGCCACTGGAATCACATGTGACCTCTGAACAAATCTGGAAATCAGCTACACAATCATGAAGCTGAGTCAAACCAAAGTCACAGCATACAAAGCTGAGTCAATACAAAGTCACAGAACACAAGACTTACACAAATGGGATCTTATCAATCAGAACCAAATGCATATATACCGAGCACCAAGACATGTCAAAACAGAGAACCAAAACAAACAACAACCACAACTTCTGAACATACACAAACATGACCACTGAGATCTATAACTGCATCCGTGCTGACATTTGGAATACCATTGTCAATTAAGCTACACCCCCTCTGCCCCTTATGAATATCTATAGTCTAGCACCTCTTTACTTCATGGAAGCCTGATAGAATGCCCTGAATATGCCTAGCAAGGCCTACTAAATTGGACAAATCTCAAGCTACTACCAGATCAGCTGCCTCCTAGAAGACATGGTCAAACACCACCATGATACAGATATTACTCAGATGTCTCAACATCAGAAGCTCATCACCTATAAACATTGAGAACTCTTCTACAAGTACAGCACCTTTATTCTCTATCTCTGAGTTACTACCAGTGAGATGGTTGCCACTCTGTCCTATGGTCAAATTGACAACATGATCCAAGAACTTAACCACAAGTACTTCGAATATATTCAGATCACAGACAGAATCTTCCCACATCTCAATGACTACATCCTGCAAATACCTTAAATCGGATATACTATAAAAGACATCTACAATATAATCCAATTTGATGAAGATGAAGCAGAAGACAACGATCCCTCTGATGCTAACATGACCTCAAGCCAAGGATCTCTGCTAACCCTGATCACACCACCAATCTTGCCAATGAACTTATAATAGTTCATAACTACCTACGAGACTTATTGGGACAATGATAACTGATATGAATACTAACCTACATTTACTCCTGATTACTTCAACTATAATGAAGAGACCAGAGAACACAACCTGTACCTCCAGACAATCCTCAATATCGAACCAACCACTCCACTACCTGAGTATGAGTGATATGAGTCACAGCCACCAGCTTACTACAACTCTGCAACTTATAGCACTGTAACCTATAGAAGATATGCAGACAGCAAATCCAATGAAAGTGAAGATGATACACCCCTCCTTCACTCACCAATATCTTATCCAGCTTATGAGACAGATAATACTATTCTGTGGGATAGTGACAAAATCCCAATATATATTACCTCAGTGAACAAGAAGAAGTAATCTATGAACCACTCTTCCTAGATGACTACTTCATCAGAGATGATGCCATCAATGGTGATATTATCGAAGACTACCCAGATAGTGTCTAAATCTATAGATAGCTTAGCAGTTATAGTATAGTTAGATTAGCCTTGTATGACGTGACTGTGAACTGACTCAGCAGTCAGATGATCTCTTGACATATCAGGATACACTTGTACTATATGACTGCATTCCAACTCAGCAAGATACTAAGTACTACATCCATATCTTTTTTTTTTTTTTTTTTTATTAGACTCAATGTCCCATAGATTTTTATTAGAAGAGAACCTAGACTATATAGGCCAAAACCCTCCTCTACCACCCATCAAGCACTGCCCCCCCATTAACCTAGGCTAGCTATTGTTCAGTAGCTTGACCATACCAGGCACAGCAGGGCCTATAGTGGCCCACATCTCATTCTGCACACCATGCTCTCCCTACCACCAGGGGAAACTCAACTATATACCAATGACTGAAAGCGCATGTCTGAGAACCCAACATATGTACAAGGCCATACCTGAGCCAAATAGAATAGCCCCTGCCACCCCAAAGAGAATGATAGGCAAAGAAAAACCCTCATCAAAGTACAACATGGTGGGTAGGGCCTGGTTCTCCCAGTCAAGGTGAGTAAAGGACTTACACATGAGGCAGGAGGAGACCCCCAATACCCTACTACTCAAGCCTGCAGGTCTCAATCACATTGCCATGTCAGCTCCTGGTTCCAGTTGAGTGCAGCCAAGATGCCTAAAATGAGTAGCCTCAGGCCCCCTGACCCCCCCTGATGACTGGGGCCTAATCTGCCAACTTGCCAAAAGAAGCTGAGAGTGAGACCTACTAGCTAACCATGCTGCACCAATCAAAAGGCCCCACTGAAGCAGTACCCACCCCAGCTCCAATAACCACCCCCAGCCTGACATCCTACTGGTTCACCATTATCGCCCTTCCTCCTATCTGTGATGGCCATCTCCTCTCCCATCCTGACAACACCTGAAAAACAGTTACTTATGCCAGAACCACACTTGCTGGGAAGCTTGCCAAAGCCAGAGGGCCCTACTACAGGCACTGAGGACCTGTAGATAACCTATACTAAGCACTTGACACCCAAGGTTGGCTGACTTCCTATGTAGCCTGAGACACACCAAGACAATACCTTGTTGGTAACAGCAAAAGGAAGAAGGCGCCACACCAAAACAGATGTACTCCAGATGTAGCTGAAGGTACCAAAAACTACAAAAAAGTGGAGAAGATACTGATCTGACACTGATAAAGGGACAACTCATCACCATTGCCTCCCTCTTACTGCCCTGCAATAGGTATAGTAAACTAACCCAAGGTAGAGGGGGTAATAATTGTGGAAAGTAGACTTGGAAGGTTGCCTACCAAATTATTGTGACTGGTAAGGTAGTGGAGAAAGGGGTGGTGCTACATCTATATCTAGTATAGTCTAGATAGCCTCTCACTAGTATAAATACCCCCTCCCTCAGACCTCAGAATCTCAGCCTTGAAGTCTCGAATACACAAGAACAATCCTGAACACTTTCCCATAATACCCCTTCATATAACTACTCCTAGTATAGCAATATCATGAATAGTGAATAAATCTATTTAATAACCCACAAACCACTCTTAAGTAAATCTGCTCTCTGTTAGATCCCACTCCTAACCTCATCATGAAATTTCCTAATTAGGTATTGTCTGCAGTGATATACCAATTCAACTAAGCTGGTCTTAGTTTCTTGAACTTCCTGAAATATGGAAAATCCTGAACATCCAGAACTAGTTTAAAAAAGGACTTTAGTTGAGATATCAATCCGATTTTGAAATCAATAAGTGTAGAGGATATACTCTATATAAAATTGATCTTGACCTTAAGAAAACAGTCTTCCAGAATATCTAGAACTTCTAGAAAACCCTTCCAGAACTACATAACAATTACTCTAAAAAGTAAACCCTTTTACAGAGAGACCAGCAACTCCTGGGGGGAAGGAGGTGGGAAACCTGCTTTGGATATACAGAATGATAAATAACCTAGTGGCTGAAGAGTTGAGAGAAGTGGATTTGAGAGTAATAAGTGATGAGCATTGGGTAAGGATCCTGCAAGAGGATGGTGTAGATCTGGCATTGAAGGCAGAAATCCTGTGGTGTATCTGAAGGAGGAAGGGTATGAGGTAGATAAGGAGCAGGAGGCTGAGCTGGCAGGGGTTGCTGGGGAGAGGGCTAAATACTGTTGGGATAAGCATTATGGATTGCAGCTCTGGCAGAAGGTCTGCCTGGAGTATTGTGAGGAGTTTGAGGAGAAGACAGATGGGGAGATGAATGAGCTATTGACTGGACTAGAGGCTCAGAGGGCTGAAGAGGAAGAGGTGACTGCAGAACATAATTTAGATATGGCACAGGAAGAGATGAATATGGAGCAGTAGAGATAGACTGAATAACACACTATATTTCATTATAAATAGTATAACCAACATTTTCTCTTTGAACATGAATGGGTTATGGAGCACTTCTCAATATAAGAACATTTTTACTTAGTTGAAGAGATTGGAGGCTAATCTCTTCCTCTTGCAGGATATCAGGTGTGAGGATGAGTTGGATAGGCTGGAATAGATGAAAAAATGTAGAGGTGAGGCAGTTTGGAAGGGCAAGGTTGGGATTCTGGTCTGAAAGAGTTGAGAGGAGATACAGGAGATAAGAAGCTTGAGGGATAGATTGGTCTGGAGAGAGTGGATACATATAGGCTGAGAGTCAGTCACAGTGGGCTCCTGTTACTACTCTGCTATACAGAGTGAGTATGTGGATTGGATGAAGGATCTCCAGAAGAGTGGGGTCCTTGCAAAGGCTGGGGTGGATGTGCTTGGTGATAACTTCAATATGGTCTGAGATACACTAGTGGATAGAACAGATGGTGGAAGGGGAGCTGAGAGTAGGAGTAGAGGGTTGGTGGTATAGGAGGATGTGAAAAGGCTAAGTGCTCTGGTAGATGCTGGTAAGGAGTATTGGGGAGATAGGAGGGTATACATGCACTGGGCAGAGGGTCTGGGGATAAGGATTGACTAGATACTGATGGCCAGCTGCTGGGGATTAGATGTTTGGAAGTCACTGGAAGTGGAATGGTGCCCTTGGTCGGATCATTGGGAGCTGTTAGGGCAGGGACATTTTGGAGGGAGTGAAGATGGGCCTGGACATTGGTATCTCAATTTCTCATTACTAGGTGATAGAATCTAGTAGAACACATAGGCAGAAGACATTCAACTAAGAGTGGAGAGCTGGAGGCAGGAAGGTGCCCCAGTTGGTGTTAGGTGGATGAGAATGAAAGCAATGGCCAAGGTTTACTGGAGTAAGGCTGGTAGAGAGGCTGGGAAGCAGAGGAGGTGAAGGGTGAGATGGGCTTCTATTAGACTGACCAGACTCTTGGAGGATTGGGCAGGACTAGCTATGGTGGTGGAGGGGAGAGAGGATTGGAGATTGATAAGGGCGAAAATAGAGATTGGGAAATTACAACAGGTGCTGAGGGATGAGGAGGAGGTAAGGGTGCAGAGCTTGGTAGCACAGCTTCATTGACAGGGGTTAGAGAAAGGAGAGAGACCCTCTAAGTATCTCATAAGGGCCCTTCAGGTGAGAAGGATACAGCAATGGTGGGAGGGAGTAATTGACTCTAATGGTATACTGGTACATAGTATACAAGACATTCTTGGTTCACTAAAGGAGCGATAGAGTGGATTGTAGAGTGAGGAGGAGGGGGGGGGTAGATGCTGCTGCCATTGACCAGGCATTGGAGAATTAGTACCCTCCTTGAGCAGATGGGCCGAGTGACTTGGTGTTGCCAGTACAGAAGGAGGAGATCCACCAGGTTCTTGCTGCAACAACCCTGAGCACAGTACCTGGAGAGGATGGTCTGTCCTGAGACTTCTGAAAGAAGATAGTGAGAGTCTTGGGAGTTCTGAGTAAGATGACAGCATTGTGTGACTTTATATTACAGACAGGAAGATGAGTGGGGGAATAGAATCTGGGGCTGGTGATACTGCTTTACAATAATAAAAGAAGGCATAAGAACTGGAAGACCTGGCAGCCAATTATGCTGCTGGACATAGACAGAAAGTTGATAACTAAGGTGGTGGTCATGAGGCTACAGAAGGTGGTCCAGCAAGTTCTGGGTATTAAGCAGAGGGGCTTTGTAGAAGGCCGGCTCATTAGGGATGGCATAGTTTGGGTATATAGAGTTATTGAAGAGACATGAGCCTGTGGACTAGATGGGCGATTGGTCTTCTTAGACCAAGAGAAGGCTTATGACTGGGTGCAGCAAGTCTGGCTGGCAAAAGTTTTGGATAGAACTGGGGTACTACAACAGTTCTAGTCAGCAATGATCAGCCAACTGGAAAGGAGTAGAGTGGTGCTCATTTGTAATAGACATAGAGAAGTATCATTTTCTCTGGGTAGGAGAGTGCTCAAGAAGACAGTGGAGTAGTATGAGGAGAACTCTGGAGCTAAACTCAATTGGTACAAGTGTGAAACAATGGTATTGGGTAATGGTCTGGTGGGTGGGGATGTCATCAGAACAATCATCCCTACTGGCAAGGTAGTGCAGTACTTGGGTATTTATTTATCAGTATATGGGTCAGTACTATCTAGACTTTGATGGGAGCAGAGGGTTGGAATCTGGGAGGAGGTCCTACAGAGCTGGGGGGGTCACCATTTATCTCTAGCAGGGTATGTCTCAATTTTAAATATCTATTGGCTGCCAAAGTTGTGATATCTGACTTATCATCTGGACTTCCCAGTCTGGGTAGTGAAGTGATTGTTGAAGCTGGTCAAGGAGTGGATCTGGGCTGGAAGAAGGGGGTCAAATCAGTTGGAAGGTCTTGTCCTTACTAGTGGCAAGAGGAGGGCTTGAGCTGGTCAACTTTTTGAAGTAGCTATACTGCTTGAGGGCATGGTGGTTGAAGAGAGCAGTGGAATTGAGAGGAGGCAGTTGGGTTTCCCTATTATAGAAGATCTGGGAGATGCAATCCTCACCAAGAGGCTTGACAGGCAATCTCTTTTCATTGGTGGGGCTTTAGAAGACTATACAATTATGATATAAAGACTTCTGGTAGAGAGTAGTAGAGGGGGCACATCATATTGGAATTTGTTGGCAGGGTAATGAATGAGAGGTAGCTTGGGACCCAGTGATATAGAGATGAGACCAAGTGTTGTTGGGAGGCATTCTCTTAGTCAAGTTCAACATTGGTGATAGGATAGACTGCCAAAGGAGACAAGGCCAGGATCTGTGGCCTAGCAGATGGCAGGGAGTCAGTATCAGAGAAGAGTAGAACTGGCATAGTGTATGGGCCTGGAGTACTGAGGTGAGGAAGTAGATGCTGCTGAAGTACTGAGTGGTCTGGTGGCGCATTCTGAGAAAGAACATGATGCTCAACTTCTGCTTGGGTCACCTTATTGAGGGGGGTTGCTTTGACTGTGAGGAGTACCACAATGTAGGGCAGGAGGGGAGATATGTGCAAATGCCTAAATATTGGCTAGGGGAGTGTGAGGTACTTAGTGACTTCTGGCAGACTGTTGGGGACTGCTTGGGGGTAGTGTATCAGAGTGATAGCATATAGGGTTGATGGGAAGATCTGAGGAATAGACTGGTGGAGGGGGGTGGAAAAGGAGTGGCTTACCTTAGGTTGGGTTTTGGCAATTTGGGTGGAGTTGACCAGTTACTGGATATTTGTTTTTGAAGATGGGAGGAGACTTGGCTTAGGGGACTAGTTGTTGCATTGCCATGGCCTTATGGAAGACACCTTAACAGGCAGGTGGCTTGGTTGGGGGCTGCAGGGTGGTTGAAGATACTACTTAGTAGAGAAGATCTATAGGCAGAGTCAGGGGAGAGTGGGGGTAGTAGGTGAGAAGGTGGCCTTTATTTGCAATAATGCAGGGAGGGGATCCCCTATAGGAATCGGATAGGGGGAGAGGATGATGTATAATTATAAATAGATTGGTAATAAATGGCAGAGTCCAAGTGACTATAAAAAAAAAAAAAAAAAAAAA
>RBNI01002678.1:0-17817 GCA_003990745.1 Jimgerdemannia flammicorona | reverse complement strand
TTTTATAGTCACTTGGACTCCCTTTATTAGCTGCCGTCTATAGTAATATTGATACAATCTATGCTCTCATCCTATCCCACAGGGCCCCCCCCTCTCTCGAGTCCGAGTCTCTACAAATGCCACTCCATCCACCTCTACCACAACTCTACCACTACTCTTCGCTACAATCCTCCGCACTAGACCCTTATGTCTCCCCCCCTTGGGGCCCCAACCAATCTACCATGCCTTGAAGAGCTCAAGCATCAGCTTCTCCCACCTTACTACCCTCAGGTTCACAGACCTCCAAGGGCCCTCCTCAAAGACACTCCGCCAGTGTTCTGCGAGCCCCACCCATATTGCAACAGCCCAACCAATCATCAGCCACTCATTCCCCACCCCCCCTATCAGCCTTGACTGTAGTGCCGCCCACTGCCTGCCCACCTCAGGGTCAGGTGCTGGCACTCCCAATCTCCCCCCAACTTCCTTCCAAAAATTCTCCATACTCTCGCACTCCCCCAGCCAATGTTCAGGCATCTGCACCACCCCGCCCTTCTGCCCTATGTTATGATACTCCTTACAATCAAAGACCCCGCCATCCACCAGATGGCCAGCCCTAAAGTTTAGCATCACATTTCGCCTTAACAGCCTCCACCATGCTATCCAGATTTTTGGTGGGAGCCACCTCGACACCACCTTGATCCAAGACCAGACGCCTGCCCAATCCCACCCCTCCCCGATCCCAGCCCCTTGCCAGGTCTCCAGCCAAAGGTCCTGTCCCAGACCCCAAAGGCACTCCATACCCTCCTCTAATCGGAAGTCCTCAACCAGATTCCCTCCCAACAAGAGCTGGTCCCACCTCCACATCTCCAGACCCCAGTCCTCATCCCCTTCAGTACCTTGCTAATGGATCCCAATGCAATGGGCCCCATCCACCACTCCCCACCAGAATCCTTTGTACTGCATCCTCTGGCTACTGTCCAAGGCCACTAAGGACAGTAGATCCCCTGAGCCACCCCGCAGCAATACCCTCACCTCCCACAAATACTGCATGAGAGGCACCCATTCTCCTCCTCTCAACTCGCTGGCCCTCTTCAACCACCACGCCCTCAGGCAGAGTAGCCTCTTAGAAAAGTCCACCAGGCCAAGTCCTCTGCAGTCCACAGGGAGTGCGAGTACCTCCCAACCAATCTGACTCTGGCATCCAGCCCAGAGCCAAGAGCAGGCCATCTTGAGAAGCCTTTTAACCACCCACTTAGGGAAGTCCAAATGGTAACCCAGATACCAGAGCTTCGGCATCCAATACACATTCAGAACAGTTACCCTCCCTGCCAGCGACACCTGTCTACCTCTCCAGCTCGTCAGAACTTTCCCCCATTCTACCAGCTTACGCTCCCACCACTCCTTGGGAAGTAAAGAGCCATATACCGAGAAATAGATACCCAAGTACTGTACCACTCCTCCAGCCGGGACAATTGTTCCAATGACATCCCCCCCTACAACTCCTTCCCCGAGGACCATTGTCTCACACTTGTGCCAGTTGAGTTTCGCTCCAGAACACCTCTCATACCACTCAACTATCTCCTTGAGCCTAGCCACATCTGCCACTAAGCCCAACCCAACTACCATATCATCTGCAAAGGCCCCACCTTCCAGTTGATGCCCAGGATATCCAATCTACCAACTCTATGCTAGATTTGATCCAACAACGACTCCAAGGTGAAGGCGTAAAGGATGGGTGACAATGGATCCCCCTGCGGCACCCCCCTCCCCAAGGGGAATGAGGCCCCCCTGTGTCCATTAGCCAAAATGGCTGCCCTACTCCCTTCCAGTAATCCAATAAGTACCCGATACATGCCAACTGGGACTCCAATGCGCTCCAGTACTTTCTCCAGCCACACTCTCCGAACTCTATCATAGGCCTTCTCCTGGTCCAGGAAGACCAAGCGGCCATTCACCCCTACAGCCCTAGTACCTTCAATAACCCCGTGAACCCATGCTGTGCCATCTCGGATCAGTCGGCCCCCAACAAAGCCTTACTGCTCCTTCCCTAACACCTGTTGTGCCACACCCTGCAACCTTGCCACCAGAATTTTGGTGACCAACTTGCGGTCCATATCCAGCAGCATAATTGGCCTCCAATTCTTCCAGTCCTCCTTATGCCCTTTGTCCTTGTATAGCAGTGATACCAGCCCCAACTGCTGCCCTCCAATCCATTCCCCAGTACTGATGACTGCATCACACATCAGCGACATCTCCTCCAGGACCTCCTTCATGGATGCCATATGCTTCCAAAAGTCCCAAGGCAGACCATCCTCCCCAGGCATAGTTCCCAGGGTTGTTGATGCCAGAACTCTAAGGATCTCCTCTCCCAAAACTGGTCGACCAAGCTCCCCCAACCCTGCAGCAGGGTTTGGGTGCCAATCCTCTAGATGTCGCTCAATGTCCTGCCTCACCTCCCCTCCTTCCTCTTCACTCCAGAGGTTACTCCAGTGAGCACTCAACTGGCCAAGGATCCCCTGCACACCTAATACCATCTCTCCCTCATCATTAAGAACTCCTTCCCACCTGTGTCTCGCTCCCCTAGTATGAAGGAGCCAGGACAGAAACCTCATGGGCCTTTCTCCTTCTTCCAATCTCTGCCACCATAGCCTGGCCGCCATAGCCTGAGCCTATACTGCTTCCTCCTTTCTCAACAAATCCTGCAGTTCCACCACTTCCAGCCTAGCCCGCTTAGCTTTCCAATCCAATACCTCCTCCTCCTCCAGTAATCCAGCCCAATTCAGAAGTAGCCTTTCAAGTCTCTTAGATGCCCATCGGACTTATCTCCTCCACTGAGCACCCCGCTCCCTCCCCACCTCCCCCCAGTATCTTTGAGCTTCAGATTTCAGTCTTCGCCACCTATCTCCAATCCTCATCCCTGCTCACCTCCAATCATTAACCTTGAATCGTACCTCTACCACCCACGTATTCCACAGATCCACCTCATCCAGCAGTGAAGAGTTCAGCCGCCAATGTCCTGGCCCCTCTCTGCTCCCTCCAAACCTCCCACCCCCCCAAATATCCCAGTGGTCTGACCAAGGGCACCATTCGACCTCCAACGTCTCCCAAACTGTATTGCCCCAACACTCAGCTGTCAGAACCCAATCAATTCTAGTACCAAGTCCTCCCACCTCTTGACATATTAGTTTATACTTGTACTATATAACTACATTCTGACTCAGCAAGATACTAAGTACTACATCTATATTTAGTATAGTCTAGATAGTCTCCTATTAGTATAAATATTCTCTCTTCCAGACCTCAGAAACTCAGACTCAAACAGATTCAAATACATAAGAACTTCTGAACACTTCCCCACAATATTCCTTTATATAACTACTTCTAGTATAGCAATATCATGAATAGCAAATAAATCTATTTAATAACCCACAAACTACTCTTAAGTAAATCTATACTCTGTTAGGTCCTACTTCTAACCATATCATAAAATTTCCTAATTAAGTATTGTCTATAGTAATATACCAATTCAACTAAGCTGGTCTTAGTTTCTTGAACTTCCTGAAATTTGGAAAAATCCTAAATATCCAGAATAAGTTTAAAAAAAGAACTTTAGTTGAGATATTAATCTAATCTTAAAATCAATAAGTATAGAGAATATACTCTATATGAAATTGATCTTAATCTTAAGAAAACAGTCTTC
Organism: Jimgerdemannia flammicorona; assembly: GCA_003990745.1. Lineage (NCBI taxonomy): Eukaryota > Fungi > Mucoromycota > Endogonomycetes > Endogonales > Endogonaceae > Jimgerdemannia > Jimgerdemannia flammicorona. The sequence continues at coordinate 14,138 of RBNI01002678.1, read as the reverse complement.
CAGAATATTCAGAACTCTTAGAAAACCCTTTCAGAACTATATAATAATACTTTTATAAGTAACTCTCTTACAACTTAGTAGTAGTGATTTATAATCCAATTTTATTTTAAGATATTTCCTCACTTTACTATAAAATCTCTATAAGAATTCCTACAAGTTAGTATAAAGCCCAACCTCTGAACTGGAATTCATTCTGAACTATCTGATAATCTGGAGAGAATTGAATCTGATATACAAGAACAATTTGACCTTCATACCTATAATAAGTGAGACAGACTTTATCTATAAAAAGAAGTACTTCAATTAAATCAGCAAATAGATAAAACTCTATACACCAAACTCCTTGCTCTACACTCACAAGTCAAGATGAAGAAGATCTTATAGAAGCCTTCTTTACTCTTCTCAATAAGAGTTTTGTCAGTTCTACAAATCTGAGCAACCTAGAATAACTAGTAGCTATCTTCTTAGCCTTAATTCCTCATAAAGCCCAAGCCTCTATAGCTAAGTGGCTCAACTCTACTAACTATTACTGTATTGACAGACCATAAATCATTAGTCAACATTAAGACCCAGGCTACTCTTTTTCAAAAACAAACCAGATGATAAAAGTTCTTACCAATTTTGACTATGAAATCTAGTATTACTCTGGTAAGGAGAATATTATTACCAATATAATCTCTAGACTACTAATTGAAAAAGTTATCCAAACCCTTACCTTGGTTACCAACTCTATCATAGAATAAATTATTATAATATATACTGATAATAAAGAAGTCTAAGAACTCTGAGAAATTCTGAGTAGTAATAATATTGACTAGCTGCTCCTTTCTCTACTACCTTACCAGTTATAATAGTTTGATAGACAACCTTTCAAGTCTACTTTCTACAATTATTACCTCCTCTACCTTAGATTGGTTTGCTGTACCTATTGCAGAGCAGTGGGAGAGAGGCAATGGTGATGAGTTACCCTTTTATCAATATCAGATCAGTATCTTCTCCACTTTTTTGTGGTCTCTGGTGCCTTCAGCTGTATCTGGGATATATTCATTTTGGTGCAGCACTTTCTTTCTTTTACTATTGTCAACAAGGTATTGTCTCAGTATATTACAGACTGCATAGAGAGTCAGCCAACCTTGGGCATCAAGTACCCAGTATAGGTTACCTGCAGGTCCTCAGTACCTGTGGTAGGGCCCTCTGGCTTTGGAAAGCTTCTCAGTGAGCACAGTTCTGACATAGGTGACTGTTTTTTGGGTATTATCAGGATGGGAGTGGAGATGGCTATCACAGATAGGAGAAAGGGTGTTAATGGTGAACCAGTAGAGTGTCAGACTGGGGGCAGTTGTTGGGACTGGAGTAGGTGCTGCTTTGGTGGGGCCTTTTGATTGGTGCTGAGCAGTTAGGCGATAGGTAATACTCTTGGCTTCTTTTGGCAATTCAGCAGATTGGGCCCTGGTCATTGGAGGGGGTCAGGGGGCCTGAGGCTACCTATTTCAGGCATCTTGGCTATACTCAACTGGAACTGAGAGCTGATATAGCAATGTGATTGAGACCCACAGGCTTGAGTAGTAGGATATTGGGGGTCTTCTCCCACCTCACATATAAGTCCTCTACTCACTTTATCTGGGAGAACCAAGCCCTACCCACCATGAGATACTTTGATGAGAGTTTTTTCTTTACCTGTCATTCTCTTTGGAGTGGCAGGGGCTAGTCTCTATTTGGCTTAGGCATGACCTTATATATATATTGGGATTTTGAGCATACACTTTCAGTCATTAGCATATGGCTAAGTTCTCTCTAGTAGTAGGAAGAACATAGTACACAGAATGAGGTATAGGTCAATATAGACCCTGCTATATCTAGTATGGTTGAGCTGCTAGACAATAGTTAGTCTAGATTCATAGAGAGGCAGTGCTTGGTGAGTGATGGGGGAGGGTTTTGGCCTATATAGTTTAGGTTCTCTTCTAATAAAAATCTGTAGGACATTGAGTCTATTTAAAAAAAAAAAAAAAAAATAATAATAATAATATTGACAAGTACTCTTGGTATTATCAATACTAACTAAAGAATAATACTATCTACTACAAGAACAGATTATATATTCCTAACAACTGAGATCTCTAAAGAACTATTCTATTTAAATATCATAATACTCCTATAGCTAGATATTTAGGATTTGACAAATACTATGAAGTTATTTTCTGAAACTTCTATTGGCCCTATTAGCTAAAGATCTATATTACTTCTTGTGATACCTGATAATATGATAAGTTCTCAACACTAACAAAACCTGATCTACTCTATCCTATCTCAGTACTATCTGCTAATTAGAAATAAATCTCTATAGACTTTATTATATAACTACTCTAGACTAAGAATAGGAAAGATGTAATTATTATCTTCATAGACTATCTCAGCAAATAAGTCTATTTTGTATCAACTACTACTACTGTCACAGTACCAGATATCACTATACTCTTGTTTGATAACATATTTCACTATTATGGCCTCTCTAAGATCATTGTTAGTGACTGAGATCCAAAGTTCACTAGCTACTTTTAGAAAGTTCTACATATATATCTTGGAACAAAACTTACACTATCTATAACCTTTTACTCTAAAACTGATGGCCAAACTAAAAGAATAAACCAAACTCTAGAACAAATACTAAGAAACTATATTTCTTATAGATAAGATGATTGGTATGAATACCTTACCACAGTTAAGTTTGCCTATAATAATAGTAAGTAAGTCTCTCTTGAAATAACCCCATTCTTTACTTATAAGTGTACAATCTTCAAGCTACCAAAATCGCATGGCATCCTCAGAACTAATTTGGAAACCACATGCAAGACTACAAAATAAGTTACTGAAGAGATCATCTGGTTACACAAAATATGCCAGTAAGCATGAGAACCCACTGCCAAGATATAAGAATACTAGAAGAAGTACTATACTATAAGACTGACTCTGAACTACTATAACTAGTTTAGTATATTGTACTATTACAAAAGAAAACTGAAAGTACTGAACTCAAATCAAGACAAGAAGAACCCTATCTCATCTATCAAAAGGTTCACGAACTGCACTTATCAACTCAAGACCAAGATACACTGCAACTATACAAGACCTCATTACTTAGCAGAAGTAAAATGCATTTGAACAACTCTGTTCACTCTATCTGTATCACCTCTATTGGAGAGTGATGAAAGCTTCATCTGAACTCAAGAAAGCTGACATCATCGAAACCAATCTCAAGTCATCTACATGACAGATATTACTACTAGAAATTGCCTTGGATTACAGAAAATATCATTTCCAAGAGATTCAAACCCCCAGCTATGATATTGAGAGCCCTTGCCCTAGACAAGAATGGCCAGTCCTCACAAATATACCAGTAGACCAAATATCCTTGTACAACCACTGCCACCAAGAATAGTCATAATTTTGCAAGAGACAGAAGTGATGACACCTTTGAACTAATGATATCAGAAGTCAGAAAACTGCTGACTTTGCTAGTGATGATGTCATCAATAGTAATGTCATCAAAGACTATCCAGACAGTGCCTAAACCTATAAATAGCTTAGCAGTCATAGTATAGTTAGATTAGTCTTATACAACATGACTGTGAACTGACTCAGCAGTCAGACAATCTCTTGACATGTCAGATCACACTTATACTATGTGACTGCATTCTAACTCAGCAAGGCACTTAGTGCTACATCTATATTTAGCATAGTCCAGATAGCCCCTCACTAGTATAAATACCCCCTCCTCCAGACCTCAGAATCTCAGACTTAAACAGACTTGAACAATCTTGAGCACTTCCCCCAATATCTCTTTACACAATTACTCCTAGTATAGCAATATCATGAATAGTGAATAAATCTATTTAATAACCCATAAACCACTCTTAAGTAAATCTACTCCCTGTTAGGTCTCACTCCTAACCCTGTCATGAAATTTCCTAATTTAGTATTGTCTGCAGCGATACGCCAATTCAACTAAGCTGGTCTTAGTTTCTTGAACTTCCTGAAATATGGAAAATCCTGAACATCCAGAACTAGTCCAAAGAAGGACTTTGGTTGAGACATCAACCCGATCTTGAAATCAATAAGTGTAGAGGACATACTCCATATGAAATTGATCTTGACTATAAGAAAATGGTCTTCCATAATATCCAGAACTTCCAGAAACCCTTCCAGAACTATGTAATGGTTACTCTAAAAAGCAACCCTCTTACAACTTGGTAGTAGTGGTTTACAATCCAATTCTGCTTCAAGACACTTTCTTACTCAGCTACAAAACTCCTCTGAGAATTTCTACAAGTTGGTATAAAGCCCAATCTCTAAACTGGAATTTATCCTAAACCATCTGACAATCTAGAGAGAATTGAACCTGATGTACAAGGACAATTTGACCTCCACACTTGCAACAAGTGGGACAAACTTTATTCAAAGAAAGAAGTACTCAGATTAAACCAGCAAATAGGCGAAATCCTATTCACCAAACTCCTTGCACTACACCCAGCAAGTCAAGATGAAGAAGGTCTTATAGAAGCCTTCTTTACTCTTCTCAACAAGAGTTTTGTCAGCTCTACAAATCTGAGTGACCTAGGACAACCAGCAGTAGTCTTTCTAGCCTTAGTTCCTCATGAAGCCCAAGCCTCTATAGCCAAGTGGCTCAACTCTACTGACTTTTACCATACCAGGACCAAGACCACATTATACTACCAATTCCAGAACAGCAAGGCCCACCATATTCTTAAAGAAGAAGCAAGAGAACCCCTTTATCAACTACCTGACCCTGAACCAGAAGCAGGCCCTGCTACAGCTCTACCTGAATCTGAAACCAATACTGAATCTAAACTTGACTTTGAATTAAGTCCATCTAAAATCAGATATACATACAACTGATTCTGTCTACTTTGACGCCAAGTAAACTCAATTACACAGAGACCAAACTGAAGAGGAGGAGGAGTATCTCAGTGAATTCAATCTCAGATACACCACTGAAGGAGATGTACCTCCATCAGAACAGAATATACCTACACAGCAGCAAACAGCTATCTATCAAACCCTTACTCCAGACCCACAACTACTACTCCAGCAACTTACACAGACCCAAAGAATACCCTCACACTTTACACCAGTATCTCAAGTAGTACCAGTAATACCACTACCAGTAGTCCAACTGCCTCCAGTAAACAACATGGCGAATCAACAGATTCTAGACCTTACAGCCCAGGTAGCAATAATAGCAGCAACCATTACTGCCTTAGCTAAACAGACCTGACCTACCAAAAATCTGAGCCTACCTACCTTCAATGGTACTGCCCAAGAAGTTCAAAGCTTCATTAGTGTAGTTGACACCAACTTTGAAGTCAATCAATGGACAAAATGAGTGAGTTGCTGACTGTATTCTGACAAACAATCAAAACCATACTCTGGAACAACTCTTTGCTATCACCACAGCCTATATCCACCAAGTTGTTATATTCTTCTGAGGACCTGCTGAAGAATGGTGGTGAACTCTTCCTGCAGTAGTTGCTCAGAATGCAGCAAATAATACCCCAGGATATGGAGCCCATCCTGCAGTCCCTGGACTCAAACAACTTATGATTGCTCAATACTGCAGCAAAACCATGATCGCTGAATCTCGAGTAAAACTCTGCAACCTCAAATTTGATATATATGGCAAAGAAGAATTTGAAACCTTCTATACAAAACTTGAGTCACTCCTGAACACCGTTGGCCTAGAATATATTGCCAATGATGAAGCACAAAATGGTACAAGAGCAGACCATTTATTTGATATACTATCTGAATAGCTTACTAGAAAAATCCAAGAACAAGGCTACCCAGTTGGTTGTGATCACCAACAATGGTACCTGGCAAGAATTAAGACCATGGTCAAGCAAATCCTAACAGCTGGACCAATTCTGCCCTGAAGACAATTTAACAACAAAGAAAAGACTTGAACCAAGAAAGAAGAACCCAAGCATGAAGTATCCCGAGCTCCCTCAACATCAACTTCGTGGACACCCAGAAATCATGAATCTACTCAGCTGAGTATCTTTAAGAAACTCACCAAAGGAGAAAGAAATGAACTTCAAAGAAGCGGAGTATGCTTCTATTGCCAAAAGACAGGACATATGGTCAGTGCCTGCCCCAACCAGAAACCCTGAACAGCAATATGAGTAACTGTTACCACTCTGCACCACCTCAATAACCTGACTACCAGAATACTGGACTTTGTCAAGTTAAGACAAACTGCAAAGGCCCCAATCAAAGGAAGTCAAAAAGCAGCTGGATATGACCTGTATGTAGTCGAAGAAGCTACAGTCTCCAACCGAGAAGTTAAGTAAGTCTATATAGGAATCAGCATCCAAATTCCTGAAGGACATGTTAGAAGAATATGCTGTCACAGCAGCCTAGCATTGAAAGGACTCTTAGTAGAAGAAGGAGTCATTGATGAGGATTACACAGGTGAAATTATTGTCCTCATCCAAAACCACAGTTGGACACCCTTCAAGATCCCCATTGGGTTCTGCATTGCCCAGATTCTATTTGAAAAAATCGAGTTGACCCTAATAGTCAAAGAAGTCTCTAAACTACTGCCCACCATCTGAGGATCCAAAGGATTTGGCTCATCAAACAAAGCCCCAGCCCAACCTACCCTGAGCAAAGAAGAACAATTCTACAAGAAAATTGAAGATAGATATATATATACCAAGTGGTCGATATCCCCATGGCATTGGAATGTACTCTTCCTGAATGATTGATGATTGCTTCTCTTGTATCAATGAACTGGCTCAAAGAAGAACTAATAGAAGGAAAGCTCCTATAACTGAAATCACCACCATTGGATTAGACAAACTGCTTATACTTAAAGCTTTTGTCAACTGAGCACCTGTCAAGATTATGATAGATAGTGGTGCCTCAGGCAACTTCATCAATGAAGAAACAGCCAACAGACTCAAGGTCTTCACCTCCCCAGTACAACAAACTCAAGCAGTTGCTACAGCTGATGGAACCTCACATGTTATTAGCAAAGAAGTCTGCAATCTATCCTTCTGAATTGGTGACTATTGAGTATATATTACCCTCCAAATTGTACCACTTCCTGACAATGAAATTATCCTTGGGACTCTATGGTTAAAACAAGAAAACCCCATGATCGATTGGATAAACCATTCTCTGACCATCAAGAAAGAATGACACAACTTCAAACTGTAAGGTGAAAAGGACCCACTCAACTCTAGTGACCCTAGACCAAAGATCACCCATATCAATAAGCTACAACTCAAGAAATTGGCCAAAAAATGCCCTCTTTTTGCTATCTCCATCTACCCATCCAAAGGAGAACCCGAGAACTCTAAAGAAGATTTTTCCAAAGTTGACAGCCATGTCAGACTACTACTCCAGAAGGTCCAAGACATATTTCTGAACTGAACCACAGAACCACCTGCACCTATCATTATTAATGACTAAGAAGAATACAAAGTTGAACAAATCCTCAACAAATACAGCCACAAGAACCATCCAAATGGTACAACAACACCAGAACAAATTAGAAGGCCCTAACAAGGACGTTAAAAGCTAAGAAGGGGAGAGTTGTAAGCACACAACCTCTAAGCCACCAAAATTGCATGGCATTCTCAGAACTAATTTGGAAACTACATGTGAGACTACAAAACAAGTTACTGAAGAGATCATCTGGTTACACGAAATATGCCAGCAAGTACAAGAACCCACCACCAAGATATAAGAATACTAGAAGAAGTACTACAACTATAAGACTGACTCTGAACCACTATAACTAGTTTGGTATACTATACTATTACAAAAGAAAACCAAAAGTACCAAACTCAAATCGAGACAAGAAGAACCCTATCTCATCTATCAAAAGGTTCATAAACTGTACTTATCAACTCAAGACCAAAATACACTACAACTATACAAGACCTCATTACTTAGCAGAAGCAAAACACATTTGAATAACTCCATTCGCTCTATCTGTATCACTTCTGTTGGAGAGTGACAGATGCTTCATCTGAACTCAAGAAAGCCGACATCATCGAAACCAATCTCAAGTCATCTATGTGACAGATATTACTACTAGAAATTGCCTCAGATTATAGAAAATATCATTTCTGAGAGGTTTGAACCCCCAGCTGCAACATTGGGAGCTCTCGCCTTAGACGAGAATGGCCAGTTCTCACAAATGTGCCAGCAGACCAAAAAAAAAGAAAACCAAGACCTGTTATCCTTGTACAACCACTACCACCAAGAACAGTCATAATTTTACAAGAGATAGAAGTGATGACATCTTTGAACTAATGACATCAGAAGTCAGAAAACTGCTCAGACTTTGCTAGTGATAATGTCATCAATAGTGATATCATCAAAGACTATCCAGATAGTGCCTAAACCTATAAATAGCTTAGCAGTCATAGTATAATTAGATTAGCCTTGTATGATGTGACTGTGAACTAACTCAACAGTCAGATGATCTCTTGACATATCAGATTACATTTGTACTATGTGACTACATTCTGACTCAGCAAGGCACTTAGTGCTATATCCATATTTAGCATAGTCCAGATAGCTCCTCACTAGTATAAATACCCCCTCCCCCAGACCTCAGAATCTCAGACTTAAACAGATTTGAACAATCTAAATACAACTTCTGAGCACTTCCCCCAATATCTCTTCACACAACTACTTCTAGTATAGTAATATCATGAGTAGCAAATAAACCTATTTAATAACCCATAAATCACTCTTAAGTAAATTCGCTCTCCATTAGGTCTCACTCCTAACCCCATCACAAAATTTCCTAATTGGGTATTGTCTGTAGCGATATGCCAATTCAACTAAGCTGGTCTTAGTTTCTTGAACTTTCTGAAATATAGAAAATCCTGAACATCCAGAACTAGTCTGAAGAAGGACTTTAGTTGAGACGTCAACCCGATCTTGAAATTAATAAGCATAGAGGACATACTCCATATGAAATTGATCTTGACCATAAGAAAACGGTCTTCCAGAATATTCAGAACTTCCAGAAACCCTTCTAGAACTATGTAATGGTTACTCTAAAAAGCAATCCTCTTATATTACTAATATAGGATAAAACCCAAATACTTCTCTGATACTTATCAGAACTACTGATGAACTCTCTACTATTAAAGCTGTTGAAGAATTCCTACTCTGAATGCACAATTTAAGTCAGATTGCAATTGAGACTTTATCCTAAACTTAAGAACAATAGTCACAATATATCAATCAGTACTGCTGAGAAGAAACTTTTGACATTAGAGAAAAAGTTCTACTAGATATCTAAGGATACTGAGTTGACAACCTCAAGTACAGACTATCTACAAAACTAAACAGTAAGTTTATTAAACTATTTAAAATTATTATATAAGTCTCTCTATTTTTTTTTTTTTTTTTTTTTAATGGACTCAATGTCCCATGAATTTTTATTGGAAGAGAACCTAGACTATATAGGCCAAAACCCTCTCCAACTACCCATCAAGCACTGCTCTCCATTAACCTAGACTAACTATTATCTAGTAGCTCAACTATACCAGACACAGCAGGACCTATATTGGTCTGCACCTCATTCAGTACACCATGCTCTCCCTACTACCAGGGGGAACCCAGCTATATACCAAAGACTGAAAGTGCATGCCTGAGATCTCAATGTATGTACAAGACCATGTCTGAGCCAAATAGAATAGCCCCTACCACTCTAAAGAGAATGACAGATAAAGAAAAACTCTCATCAAAGTATATCATGATGGATAGGGCCTGGTTCTCTCAGTTGAGATGAGTAAAAAACTTATATATGAGGCAAGAGGAGACCTCCAATACCCTACTACTCAAGTCTGTGGGCCTTAATTACATTGCTATATCAGCTCCTGATTCTAGTTGAGTGTAGCCAAGATACCTAAAATAGATAGCCTTGGGCCCCCCGACCCCCCCCAATGACCAAGACCCAATCTGTCAAATCACCAAAAGAAGCCAAGAGTGACACCTACCATCTAACTGCTCTGCACCAATTAAAAGGCCCCACTAAAACAGCATCTGCCCCAGCCTTGATGATCACCCTCAGCCTGGCACTCTACTGGTTCACTATTATTATTCTTCCTCCTATCTATGATGGCCATCTTCCCTCTCACCCCAATAATATCCAAAAAGCAGTCACCTATACCAGAACTGTACTCATCAGGAAGCTCGCCAAAGCCAGAGGGCCCCACCACAGGCACCAAGGTCCTGTAGGTAACCTATACTGAGCACTTGATGCCAAAGGTCAGCTGACTCCCTATATAGCCTGTGATATACCAAGACAGTACCTTGTTGGTGATAGCAAAAGGAAGAAGGCACCACACCAAAACAGATGTATTTCAGATGTAGCTAAAGGCAGAAACTGTGAAAAAATAGAGAAGACACCAATCTGATACTGAGAAAGGGGCAACTCATCACCATTGCCTTCTCCCCACTGCTCTGCAACAGGTACAGCAAATCAACCCAAGGTAGAGAGGGTAATAATTGTGGAAAGTGAACTTGGAAGATTGTCTATCAAACTATTGTGATCAGTAAGATAGTGGAGAAAGGGACATTATATAAGTCTCTCTGACTTCCTACAAATTAGCACTATCAGATACTATTAAGATTTACCCAGTCTTCAATATCCAACATTTTAAGTAATATAATGAAAACAATAATGAGCTATTCCTGAACTGAACTATAAACCCATCTACATCTATTATTATTAATAATCAAGAAGAATATAAAGTTAAACAAATCCTCAATAAACATAGTTATAAGAACTATCCAGAATACCTTATTAAATAGAAAGGTTATCTGATCTATAATGTAATATGGGAATCCAAGACCACTTTAGAATACTACTGACCTAGTTTAAGAATATGATTTTTGAACAACTGAAACCTGAACACTCTAGCATCTATTAGTTTATATTATATATTATCTCTTCCAAACATTAAGTACTCTTATAATTATCACAAATGAAATCAAGAACTCAGTAAGATAAGACAAAAGAATACTGACCCTCTAGAAAAATAGTAAAACTAAAAGCCAGTTTATTCTCTCCATACAACTAGTGAGAAATAAGGTATAAATATTTAAGAGGATTTTTTAGAGGAAATTCTCCAATAGTGAATGATGTCAGAATTACTTCTGGTATATAGTATCAAATATATGACCCTTTAATATATGAATCTAATATATTAGGCAACTGTATTATAAGTATATCACTTTCTGAGAAAAATGAATATTATTAGACTTTTGACTATCTAAGTGGTATAATAATACTAGACCAAAATTAGAAGACCTTAACAAGAATATCAAAGGCTAAGAAGAAGAGAGTTGTAAGTATACAACCTCTAAGCTACCAAAATCATATATCACTTTTAAAACAAATCCAGAAATCACATACAAGATCATGAAGCTGAGTCAAACTAAAGTCACAGAGCACAAAGCTGAGTCAACTTGAAGTCACAGAATATAAGATTTATACAAACAGAATCTTACCAATTAGGACCAAATACATATATACTGAGCACTCAGATGTATCAAAATAAAAAACTACAACAAACTAAATAAACAACTATAACTCTTAAATATATATACAAATATAACTACTGAGATCTATAACTACATCTATGCTGACATTTGGAATGCTATTGTCAACTGAGCCATATCTCCCCTACCCCTTATGAATATCTATAACCTGGTATCTCTTTACTTTATAAAAGTCTAATATAATACTCTAAACATACTCAATGAAGTTTACTGAATCAGACAAATCTCAAGCTACTATCAGATTGACTATTTCCTAGAAAACATAGTTAAGTACTACTATGACACAGATATTATTCAGATATCTCAATACTAAAACTCATTATCTGCAAACATCAAGAACTCTTTTATAAGTATAATACCTTTATTCTCTATCTCTGAGTTACTACTACTAAAATAATTATTATCTTATCCTATGGCCAAATTGACAATATGGTACAAAAACTCAATTATAAGTATATTGAGTATATTCAAACCACAGATAGAACCTTTCTATATTCTGATGACTGTATCCTATAAATGCCCCAAGTTAGATATATCATAAAGGATATCTATGATATAGTCTAGTTTGATAATGATGAAGTAGAAGATAATGATCTCTCTGACACCAATATGACCTCTAGCCAAGGATCTCTATTAGTTCTGATCACTCTACCAATCTTACTAATGAACTTATAATAGTTTATAATTACCTATATGACCTATTGAGATAATGACCACTGATATAAGTACTAACCTACATTCATATCTGATTACTTTAACTATAATAAAGAAACTGGAGAATACAACCTATATTTCTAGATAACTCTTGAGATCAAATCAACAATTCTACCTCCTAAGTATGAATGAAATGAGCTATAGCTGTTAGTATACTACAACTTTACAATTCATAGTACTATTACCTATAGAAGATATATAGACAGTGAATCTAATGAAATTAAAGATAATATATCTCTTTTTTATCTATCAACTCCATACCCAGCATATGAGACAGATGATACTATTCTATAGAATAGTGATATGGTCTCAATGTGTTATTATCTGAGTAAACAGAGAGAAGTAATCCAAGAACTACTTTTCCTAGATAACTACTTTATCAAAGATGATATTATTGAAGATTACCCAGATAGTATCTAAATCTATAGATAGCTTAGCAGTCATTAGTATAGTTAGATTAGCCTCACTGCATACTAACTCAGCAGTCAGGAGGGTAGAAAAGGAGAGGCTTACCTTAGACTGAGTTTTGGTAATATAGGTGGGGCTGGCCAGTTACTGGCTATTTGTTTTTGAAGACAGGAGGAGACTGGGCTTAGGGAACTGATTGCTGCATTGGCATAGTCTTATGGAAGATATCTTGACAGGCTGGTGGTTTGGTTGGAGGTTACAGGGTAGGCAAAGGCACCACTTAGTAGAGAAGATCTGTTGACAGAGTGGGGGGAGGATAGGAGTAGTGAGTGAGAAGGTAGTCTTTATTTAAGATAAGACAGGGAGAGGCTCCCCTATAGAGATCAGGTAGTAGGAGGAGTACTGTAAACTTATTAATAGATTGTAATAAATGGCAGAGTCTAAGTGACTATAAAAAATAAAAAAATAAAAAAATAAAAAAAAAAAAAAAAAAAAAAAAAAAAAAAAAAAAAAACTAACTTAGTAGTCAGATGATCTCTTGATATGTCAGTTTATACTTATACTATGTAACTGTATTCTAACTCAACAAGACACTAAGTGCTATATCTATATTTAGTATAGTCTAGATAATCTTCTATTAATATAAATACTCTCTCTCTCAGACCTCAGAAACTCAGACTCAAACAGATCCAAATACATAAGAACTCCTGAATACTTTTCCACAATATTCCTTTACATAACTACTCCTAGTATAGTAATATCATGAATAGTAAATAAACATATTTAATAATCCATAAACTACTCTAAAGTAAATCTATACTCTGTTAAGTCTCACTCTTAACCATATCATGAAATTTCCTAATTGGGTATTGTCTGTAGTGATATGCCAATTCAACTAAGCTAGTCTTAGTTTCTTGAACTTTCTGAAATATGGAAAAATCTTAAACATCCAGAACAAGTCTAAAAAAAGAACTTTGGTTAATATATCAATTTAATCTTGAAATCAATAAGTATAGAGGATATACTCCATATGAAATTGATTTTAACCTTAAGAAAACAGTCTTCCAGAATATCTAGAACTCTCAGAAAACTCTTCTAGAACTATATAATAGTACTTTTATAAGTAACTCTCTTATAGATACTTACTACCTAATAGGTGATATACTGATAGAATAGTGGATTGAATGAGATATCCAGAGTAAGCATCACTACCATCTGGTGGAAAAGATTTGTAGACAGAGTGGTAGGTGAGTGGGAGTGATTAATAGTCTAGTGGTCTTTAATCAAGAGAGAGTAAGAGAGAGAGGGGTCTCTAGGAGGATTAGATAAAAGTGGACCTAGTGTATTATATATAGAATAGACAGCTATATTAATAAAGAAATAAGTCCAAGAGACTATAAAAAAAA
>RBNI01002677.1:0-17818 GCA_003990745.1 Jimgerdemannia flammicorona | reverse complement strand
TTTTTTTCCTGATGCTCTTTTTTGTTTTTTCTATCATACTTTGATAATATCATCCTTTCTCTATTCTCAGATACTTCTTTTTGTTTTTCTTGCTATATCATAAATAAATAAATAATAGCTCTTAATCATATATTGGTCTAATCATTTTTTACCTATATAATGATTATCAAAAGAGGGAATATTTAAGATAGAAATATACTTTTTGCTGACAATGTTAAATTCTTTCTCATATGGGCAGCATACAAGCTACTCATTAAGAGCTAAAGTGGTAGTAGTAATAGTGATAGTGATAGTGATAGCAATGATGAGAATGAGGAAGAATTCCAGCAATAACTCATAGCAACTCTTTAGACCTTAGAATTCATAGACCTCATAGCTATATTTTGTTTTTTTTTTTTTATAGTCACTTGGACTCCTTTATTACCTAATTATCTAATACAATAATAATCTCATACAACTACTGCTATAACTACAAAGTACAAAGAAAGACCCACCAACTTATATCTTCCTTCTACCATACCTCTCAGTCATCAAGTATCAGATGCCCTCAACTCAAGAGTTGGAGTAGTGGATAGCAAGATGGTTTTTAAGTATGAAGGTATAGAGGGGGGGAGCTCCCTAGGAGTATTGGGTAGTAGGAAAGGATAATGTAATTTATATAATAGATTGGTAATAAATAGCAAAGATACATTTTTAAAAAAAAAAAAAAAAAAAGGAGAATTAGGAGTATTTTCAGGCCATATTACAGAGGTCTGTAGAGGAGGAGACCATAAGGACTGAGGTTGACCAGAATCAGATAGAAGAAGTGGAGATGACTAAGATATTCTTCTCATAACTGGGAGGTGTGAGAGACTTTATATATATACCAGTAAAAGAAAGGAGGCTGATAAGGAGAAGGTGAGAGAGGGGGGGTTTTGAGGAGATTATTGAAGTAATCTCTGAGACTTTAGTGGAGGACACTCATATAGCTGGGGCTGCAAATATCTACTTTTTTTTTTTTTTTTTTTTTTTTTTTTTTTTATAATCTTTAGAACTTCTTTATTATCTAAAAATGAATCTATATATAATATACAAAAACTACATATCTAACTGACCACAAACAAGGCCCTTCTCTAAGAGTAACCAACTGACCACTATAAAGAAATAATTATCCAATACTGACTTTATACTCTACCCCACTATTCCACAGTACTAAATAATCTTAGCTCTCTAAAATAATATTCTATATCTTCTTCACAGCTCCCAACTATTGCCACTTTCAAACCACTCAGAGTGAGCTAAGCTATATAGATATCTTTTTATAAAAAGTAATATATTTTTAAGTTTTCACTTTACCTATATTAGTATACTAGGTAGAGTGAGAGTCAATCAAGTTTTAGTATTATGATGAGTCAAAATTTGTCAGACTCTGAGTACTTAGAGAGAAGGAGGCCTGGTCTGGACCTTTCTAAGAGTTTTGCTATAGCTGCTAGAACTGGTGATATAGAGGAGAGGACTGGTGGTCAAGGGCAGCACTTATGTATAATTGTCATCAGGAGGTGATATTCTCTCAGAGTAGGGGTATTCTCTAGGGTGACTTACTGTCTTCTATTTTATATACTCTATTCTTAGAGCTATTGATAGATAGGATTTGACATAAGGTGGTAGAGTTCTTTATATTTAGAATTGTCTAGAAGGTTGGGGTCTTTGCAAATAATATGATAAGTGGCCTTAGATCAATTATAGATATGAAAGTACTTAAGAAAATAGTAGAGTAGTATGAGGTATACTTTAAAGCAAAACTCGACTGGTATATGTGTGAAATAATAGTATTAGGCAATGGTCTGGTGGGTGGGGATATCATTGGAACAATTGTCCCTAAGAGAGATACTGTGAGGTACCTGGGCATTTTTCTTTCTATCTATAGATTAGTCCTGCCTAGAACTTGGTAAGAGTAGTAGATAGTTATTTGGAGAGGGGTCCTATAGAGCTGGAGTGGCCAATATATCTCTTTGGTAGGCTGTGTCTCTATCCTGAATATCTACTGGCTTCCAAGCTATAGTATTTGATATAATATTTGAACTTTCTGACTTAGATAGTAAAGAGGCTATTGAAGCTAACTAAGAACTGGATCTGAGCTAAGAGATAGAGTCAGATTAGTTGAGACATTCTATCAATATCAGTGGATAGAAGAGATCTTAAGCTAATTGACTTCCTAAAGAGGCTATATTGTCTGAGAGTATGGTAGCTGAAGAGAGCTATGGAATTGAGGGGAGGAAGCTGGATTTCTCTGATACAAAAGATCTAGAAGATAAGATTTTTATCAAAAGGCTCTATAGAGGATCTAGTGTCTTTGGTTAGGCTTTAGGGCAGTGAGTATTTGTGATATTGGGGCTTCTGGTGAGGAGTAGTTGATGGAGCACACTGTATTGGTCTTTGCTAACAGAGAGCTAAGAGATAGATACCATGGGGCCCAGTAATATAGAGATGAGATTGAGTACTATTGGGGAGTACTTTACTGATTGATTTCAATATTGATAATAGAGTAGAGTACCAGAGAGGGTTAGAACAGGATGTATGGCCTAGTGGCTGATAGATGACAGATATTGATAAAGAGTGAAACTGGGAGAGAGTCTGGTCCTAGAGTACTAAGATATAGTACTGACTGCTACCTAAGTTCTGAGTAGTTTGATAGTGCTTACTGAGGAGAAATGTTATGCTCAACTTTCATTCAGGCCACCTTGTGGAAGGTGGACAATTTAACTGTAAGAAGTATTATAATATAAGATAGAAAGAGAAGTTTGTACAGATATCAGAATATTGGCTAAGAGAGTATGAGACACTTGGTGACTTTTGGTTAGTAGTTGGAGATAGATTGGGTATTGTGAGGAGGAGAGATGATAAAAGGGGTCAATGGGAGAATTTGAGAAATAGATTGGTGAGTGGGATTAGAAATGAGTAGCTTACTATTAGGTAGATTTTGGCTATATGGGTAAGATTAGCTGGACATTAATTGTTTATTTTTGAGAAAAAGTGATAGTTGAGTTTGAGAGAGTAGTTAGCAAGATGAGAAGGATTGATAGAGGATATCTTGTTGGCAAAACTATCACCAGTAATATTTCAGGTAACATAAGACTCAGGCAACACATTCAACAATGTTTTTGATAAAAGGCAACTAGCAACATAGATAGCAACAAATGTACTGATGTACATACTAGGTTGGGTGGACCTGGGGCCTTCAACTGGCAGTATGTTGGATGAGGATATAGGCTTGGAATGGGGTCTTTCAGTGATCCAAGTGGGCAGGACAGCTCAGGCAGTAGAAGTGGCACTGGTGATAGGGCTGGAGAGCAGAAGGAGAGGAGCTTAGCAGACATACTGTGTGCTGGAGGCTGGCTGGTGGGAACTCGGGGTGGGCAGATGGGAGGAAAGGGGAAGCAGAAGGTTGGGGAAGCTGGGGGTGCTGGACCTCAGCCAGTGGGAGACAGGGCTAGTAGAGTAGCTGCTGGAAGTAGTGGTGAGACTGCTGATAGTAGCATGACTGGGAATCTGGAAAAAAATTCAGATGTGACTGTTGATGGTGGGGCTGGACAGATTGGCCTGAAACAGAAGAGGGGCCTAGCAGATAGTGTGATGGGGCTGGTGATAGCACTATTACTCAAGAAGTCAATTTTGGAGTTCACAGCAACCTTGTGTTTCCAGAGCTTAGCAGTAATGGTGAGGATGATCCTGGGGCTTATATCAGAGCAGGTGGCTAGAGTGGCCTCAGTGAAGTTTCTGAAGAGGTTGGAGGAGGTGGAGGTGGGCTTTGAGAAGGTGGGTCCATTGGATGAGGCTCTAAAGTCTGGTGTAGTCATAGGGGAGGTGGTGGTTTCTATGGTGTGGTGCTTAAGGTGGGACCCCAGGGTAGTGCAGTTACTGGTAAAAAGAGTGCCTATGGTGATGAAGGATGAGACCAGGAGGAGGGTGGAGGAGGTGATGGTGAAGTATAGCAATGTAGTTGATATTGATTTCTAGATATAGGAGGGGACTACCTTCAGGATGGGTGATGTGGATATCAGGATTAGACTGGCTAGGAGGGAGGCAATGGGGAAGATGAGTGACTGGTCTTTGGTATTGATGTGGGGGGCTTTTGTCTGTAAGGTGTCAAGGGTAAAAGGAAGTGAAGAGGAGGAGGAGGACTTGTTGGAGGCTCTAGAGGAGTTGAGTAGTGCTGTTGAGTGGAGGGCGAAGGCCTGGAAGTTGTATGTGGAGTTGATGTATATGGAGATTGTTGAAGGGAAGTATATTCACACTAACAGGAGGTAGTGGGAGAGGACTCAAGGGCACTAGAGACAGAGGGAGCTGCTGGCAAGTATGGAAGGAGAGGCAAAGATGAAGGCTGGGGGCACTGAGAAGTCTGAGGGTATAGAGGTGAGTGTCTGGACTAATAAGGAAGGAGGAGATATAGCAGAGAGCCTGGAGGGGGCTGGGAAGATGCCATGCATTGACCCATTTGCTGATGGCACATTGGAAGTCTGGAAACTGATCTTGGACAATACTTCCCCTCTGATCCAATGGGGTCCAGCTACAAGGGGTAGGGTGGCAGAGGATGTGTTGATGAAGGGCACTCAGTGGGTACACTTTGGGGTTCCTGACTTGACAAAAGGCAGACAGGTGGTGGCAGTTAGTAAGGATGAGCTGGTGGATGTCTCTGAGGAGAGGTGGGATGAGACTGCCAGTGTAGGGGCAGATACCATGATACTGGATGCAGGAAGGCCAGGGATTCCAGGAGGGAAGGTGGAGAACCTGCTGTGGATGAGCAAGATGATGGATAACTTCATAGCTGAGGAGTTGAGGGAAGTGGACCTGCATGTGATGCCTGAGGAGTACTGGGTGAGGATTCTGCATAGAGATGGGGTGATAGAGACACTGAAGGCAGAGATACTTGTGATTTTGCTGGAGGAGGAGGGATATGAGATTGATAAGGCGAGGGAGGCTGAGCTGGCAGTCATTACAGGTGAGCAAGCTGCCTACTGTTGAGCAGAGCATCATGAGTTGCAACTCTGGCAGGAGGTATGTCTGGAATATCGTGAGGACTTTGAGGAAAAAGAGGATGGGGTGATGGCTGAACTTCTGATAGGGTTAGAGGCACAGGCAGTTGAAGAGAAGGAACTGGCAGCAAAACATGACTTAGACTTGGTACAGGAGGAGTTAAATGTGAATTTGTAGAGAATGTGATTGATAATCAATATTATTCCTTATGAACAGTCCAACTAGTATATTCTCTCTGAATGTAAATGAGTTATGAGGATCTGGGTGGTATAAGAACATTTTTACTTGGCTTAAGGGATTGGAGGCTGATCTCTTTTTACTATAGAATATATAGTATGAGGGTGAGGAAGATCAGATGGAGTAGACTAGGGAATGAGGTAGAGCTACTACTTGGATTGACAAAGTGGTAGTTCTGGTGAAGAAGGGTAGAGGAGATTTGGGTGGCATCTGGAGCTGGGGTGACTGTTTGGTCTAGGGAGAATGGCATTGACCTGAGTGGGAATCAGTGAGGGTTAGCTCCTGCTACTACCCTGTGGTTAGAGATGAGAGGATCATGTAGATTAGGGATCTGTTGAAGGAGGGCATTCTCTTGGAGGAAGGAGTAGATATTCTGGGTGGTAACTTTAATATGGTGTGGGAGCCACAGTTAGATAGAACTGATGGAGGGAGAAATGCAGGTGGGAGGAGTGGTAGTCTGGATATATGGAAGGAGATGGAGAATCTTATCACCTTAGAGAATATGGGCAGAATAAGGTAAGGTGACAAGAGGGTCTACACACATTGGGTGAATGGATTGGGTATGAGGATTGACTAGATTCTGATAGCAGAAAGTTGGGGTATTGATGTTTGGAAGACTTTGGAGGTAGAGTGGTACCCATGGTCTGATCACTGGGGGCTATTAGGGCAGGGGCAGTTTGGAGAGAGTGGAGATGGACCTGGACATTGGTGTCTTAACTCCTCTCTACTGGCTGAGAAGGTATTGTGGGACCTATAGGTGGAGGACATCCAGGCAAAGATTCCTATCTGGATATATCAGGGTTTATCTGTAGATATCCATTGGATGAGATTGAAGGAGGCTGTGAGGATTTATTAGAGAGGAGCTGGTAGGGAGGCTGGGCAGCAGAGAAGGAAGTGAGTTAGGTGTGTTTCTAATAGGCTGATGAGATTGCAGATAGAATGGGCTGATTTGCTTTCTTCTACAGAGGTGGAGAATTGGAGGTTAGAATGAGCAAAATTGGAGGTAGTGGAGCTACAACAGATATTGCAAGAGGAGGAGGAGATTCACATGAAAGGAATGGCTGCCAGACTAAGATGGCAGAGGTTTGAGGAGGGAGAGTGGCCTACTAGATACTTTTTTTTTTTTTTTTTTTTTTTTGTTTTTTTTTTTTTTATAGTCCCTTGGACTCCGTCTTTATTACCAGTCTATGAATAAATATACAATATCCCCACCCACTATCCAATCCCCATCGGGTGGCCCCACCCCACCTTGTCACGTATAAAGACCACCCTCTCACCGACAACTCCAACTCTCTCACCACTCTGACTACAGATTTTCACCACCAAGTGGCACCTCCGACCCCCCTGCAGCCCCCAACCAAGCCACCATCCCGTCAAGGTATCCTCCATAAGGAACTGCCACCTTGCTAACCGGTTCCCCAAGCTCAAATGTTTCTCCTCCTCAAATACAAATAACCAGTGGCCAGCCAGCCCAACCCAAATAGCCAACACCCAGCCTAGAGTAATCCACTCTTCCCCAACCCCTCCTATCAATCGATCCTTCAGGTCCTCCCACCTCCCCCGTACAGCATCACCCCTATGCCTTACCCCCAAGTGTTCCCCAATGGCCTGCCAAAAGTCTCCCAACACCTCACACTCCCCAAGCCAATGTTCCGGCGTCTGTACCAATCCCCCTTCCTGCCC
Source organism: Jimgerdemannia flammicorona (assembly GCA_003990745.1). NCBI lineage: Eukaryota > Fungi > Mucoromycota > Endogonomycetes > Endogonales > Endogonaceae > Jimgerdemannia > Jimgerdemannia flammicorona. The sequence continues at coordinate 10,885 of RBNI01002677.1, read as the reverse complement.
GACATCATGGCACTCCTCGCAGTCAAAGCAGCCCCCTACCACAAGGTGTCCTGAGCGGAAGTTAAGCATCACATTCCTCCTCAGAACACGCCACCAGACAACCCAGTACTTCGGCAGCATCCAAATTTTCACTGTGGCACTCCAGGTCCAAACCCCCTGCCAGTCCCACTCCTCACCAATTCCAACACCTTGCCAACCACTAGGCCACAGATCCTGGCCCGGACCCCTTTGGCATTCAATGCCATCACTAATGTTGAACTCCAGTAAAGGCATGCCTCCCAGAAGAATGCTATCCCATCGCCACATCACCAGGTCCCAAGCCCTCTCCCCCTCATCCCCTTGCCAGCAAATACCAATGCGGTGCGCCCCCTCGGCTATCCCCCACCAGAAGCCTTTGTATCTCAGTTGCATAGTGCTCCGAAGCCCAACCAACGAACGAAGATCACCAGTCAAGCCTCTAGCTGCTATCATAGCCTTTCTCTTATTCTCAGATACTCTAGCAGTCACCCCAGCCACAGGCCTAGCCCCAGGAATACTAGTTCCAGCTATGTCACTTCTGGACCCCTGGCCCCTGGAAGGCACCTGACCAGTCACCTGACCAGTCACCTGGCTGGTCACCTGACTCCTACCCCTGTCAACACTATGTCCCTGCTGCCCTATCTCCATAGGCCTAGTAGCTGCCCTCCTGCCCCCCATCACTGTGTGCTAACTCTTGATGCCAGCCTGCCTTCCATGACCACCTGTTCCTCCAGCTCCAACACCAGCCCCAGCTGCCACTGCAAAACTCTTGGGGAGGCCCAGGCCAAGCCTCCTTCTCTCCAAGCACTCAAAGCATGATGAACCCTGGATTGCCATTCGATGAAAACTCTACAGAATTTGATGAAACTTGTTGTAGACTATTACTAGACTTCTGCCGCATCTTGTACACCAGTATAGACGAAGTAAAAATATAAAAATGTGTTGCTTTTCACAAAAAGGTGACTGTGTGGCTTAGCTCACTCTGAATGGTTTGAGCAAAAGAAGTCCAGGAGGAGGTCTCCCCCCCCCCCCCAACACCAACTTGATCAAAGACTACCAAATCATTTATCACTACCAACCTCCCTCCACTCAGCTCACTGATCCCCTTCACTAGGTGGCAGTGTTGCCCACCATGGGGACTCTACCCAACCCACCACCCCATCCCCTCAGGTGGGAGATGTGAGCATAGGGGCTGGAGGGGCTGTGGCTGGGGGTGTGACTGTTGATAGGAGTGTGACAGGGAATCAGGAAAAAAAAAGAGATGTGATGGCTGATGGTCAGGTGGAGCAGGGGTTCCCAATGCAGAAGTAGGACCTGGCAGATGGTGTAATGGAGCTAGTAGTGGCCCTATTGCTCAAGAAGTCGATCTCAGAGTTCATGGCTACCTTGTACTTTTGGGGCTTGGTGGTGACAGCAAGGATGGTCCTGTGGCATATTTTGAAGCAGGTGGTGGGGGCAGCCTCAGTGAAGTTCCTGAAGAGGCTGGAAGGGGTTGAGGTGTGCTTTGAGGAGGCGGGCCCCCTAGACAAGGCCCTGAAGACTGGAGTAGTCATCAGGGAAGTAGTGGTACTCATAGTGCAGTGCTTGAGGTGGGACCCAAGAGTGGTGCAGCTACTGGTAAGGGGGATGCCTATGGTGATGAAGGAAGAGACTAGGAGGAGGGTGGAGGAGGTGATGGTAGAGTATGGTGATGTAGTGGACATTGGCTTCCAGATGTGGGAGGGAACCACCTTCAGGATGAGTGACATTGATGTCAGAATTCAGCTGGCAGGGAAAGAGACCACAGGGAAGATGAGTGACTGGCCCTTGGTACTGATGTGGGGGGCTTTTATCTGTAAGATGTCAAGGGTGAAAGGGAGTGAAGAGGAGGAGGAGAACTTGTTGGAGGCTCTAGAGGAGTTGAGTGGTGCTGTGGAGAGGAGAGTGAAAGCCTGGAAGCTGTATGAAGAGTCTATGCATCTGGAGGTTGTGGATGGGAAATGTATCCACACTAACAGGAGGCAGTGGGAGAGGGCTCAAGGATGCAGAAGATAGAGGGAGTTGCTGGCAAGCTTGGATGGAGGGGTGAAGATGAAGGCTGGGAGCTCAGAGAAGTCTGAGTGTGTGGAGGTGAGTGTCTGGGCTAGTAAGGAAGGAGGAGATGTGGCAGAGAACCTGGAGGGGGCTGGGAAGATACCATGCATAGACCCTTTTGCAGATAGCACATTTGAAGTCTGGGAACTGATCTTGGATGATACTCCCCCTCTGATTAGGAGGGGTCCAGCTGCAAGGGGTCAGAGGGCAGAGGATGTGCTGATGAAAGGCGCTCAGTGGGTTCACTTTGGGGTTCCTGATGTGGTGAAAGGTGGACAGGTGGTGGCAGTTGGTGAGGATGAGTTGGTGGATGTTCTGGAGGAGGGATGGGATGAGACTGCCAGTGTAGGAGCTGACACCATGATGCTTGATATGGGAAGGCCAGAGACACTAGGAGGGAAGGAGGTGGGGAACCTACTGTGGATGAGCAAGGTGATAGATAACCTCATAGCTGAGGAGTTGGGGGAGGTGGACATATATGTGATGCCTGAGGAGCATTGAGTATGGATTCTGTATGGTAATGGAGTAGTAGAGGCACTAAAGGTGGAGATTCTTGCGATTTTCATAGAGGAGGAGGGGTATGAGGTAGATAAGACAAGGGAGGTGGAGTTGGCAGTCATTGCTAGTGAGCGAGCTGCCTACTGTTGAGCAGAGCATCATGGGTTGCAACTCTGGCAGGAGGCTTGCCTGGAATACTGTGAGGACTTCAAGGAAAAAGAGGACAGGGCAATGACTGAACTTCTGGCTGGGTTGGAGATACAGGCAGATGAAGAGAAGGCGCTGGCTGCAGAACATAACTGGGACTTAGCACAGGAGGAGTTGAATGTGGATTTGTAGAGGGCATGATTGATAAACAACATTATTCCTTATGAACAGTATAACTAACATTTTCTCTCTGAATGTGAATAGGTTACAGGGATCTGGGCAGTGTAAGAACATTTTTACTTGGCTTAAGAGTTTGGAGGCTGATCTCTTTTTACTGCAGGATGTATGGTGTGAGGATGAGGAAGATCAAGTGGAGTGGACTAGAGAATGGGGAGGAGCTACTGTCTGGAATGGCAAAGTGGCGATTCTGGTGAGGAAGGGTAGAGGGGACTTAGGCAGAATTCAGAGTTGGGATGACCATTTGGTCTGGGGAGAATGGTATTGACCTGGGTGAGAATCAGTGAGGGTTGGCTCCTGCTACTGCCCTGCAGTTAGGGGTGAGCAGATTGAGTGGATTAAGGATCTGTTAGAGGAGGGTGTCTTCTTGAAGGAAGGTGTAGATGTTCTGGGAGGTGACTTTAATATGGTGTGGGATCTATGGCTGGATCAAACTGATGGAGGAAGAAGTGCAGGTGGGAGGAGTAGTAGACTGGATAAGTGAGAGAAGGTGGAGAACCTTAGCTCTTTAGGGGATATGGACAGAATACAGTAGGGTGACAGGAGGGTCTATACACACTGGATTAATGGACTGGGTACAAGGATTGACTGGATTCTGATGGCCAAATGTTGGGGTGCTGATGTTTGGAGGACTCTGGAGGTGGAGTGGTGCCCTTGGTCTGATCACTGGGGGTTATTGGGGCAGGGACAGTTTGGGGAAAGTGGAGATGGACCTGGCCATTAGTGCCTTAACTCCTTCCTACTAGCTGAGAAGAGATTGTGAGACCTATGGGTGGAGGATGTCCAAGTGAAGATTGCCACCTAGATACATGAGGGTACATCTGTGGATGTCCAGTGGATGAGGTTGAAGGAGGCTGCGAGGGTTTATTAGGGAGGGGCTGAGAGAGAGGCTGAGAGGCAGAGAAGGAAGCAAGTATGGTGTGCATCTAATAGGCTGATTAGATTGCAGATGGAGTGGGCCAAGTTGCTTTGTTCTGAAGAGATGGAGGATTGGAGGTTGGAGTGGGTGAAATTGGAGGTAATGGAGCTGCAATAAATATTGCAAGCAGAGGAGAAGATTCATATGAAAGGAATGGCTACCAGACTATGGTGGCAGGGGCTTGAGGAGGGAGAGCAGCCCACTAGGTACCTGTCTAGGCTCCTCCAAGCTAGGAGGGTGTGACACCAATGGGATGGGGTCTTGGATGTTGAGGGAGATATAGTGCATGGTATGCAGCAGATCTTGGGAGTACTGAAGGAAAAATGGAGGGGTCTGTGGAGTGAGGAGAAAGAGGGTACTGATGAAGAGGTAATTGAAGATACACTGGAGGAGGGGGAGCCACCACAGGTAGAAGCACTAGGTGATTTGATCCTACCAGTCCAAGAGGAGGAGATCCAGAGAGTCCTTGTGGCAACTGAGCTGGGGACAGCACCAGGAGAGGATGGGTTACCTTGGGACTTCTGGAAGAGGATGGCGACAGTCCCTGGAGTGTAAGGAGAGATGGCTGCCCTCTGTGACCATGTTCTTCTGAATGGCAAGTGGGTTGGAGAGCAGGACTTAGAGCTAGTAGCCTTATTGTACAAAGATAAGGGGAGGAGGGAGGACTGGAAGAACTGGAGGCTGCTCATGCTTCTGGATATGGACAGGAAGATAGTAACTAAGATGATTGTTGTGAGGGTACAGAAGGTTGCCCAACAGGTGCTGGGTGAGGAGCAGCAAGGCTTTGTAGGAGGCAGACTTATCAGAGATGGGACTGCCTGGGTGCACAGCATTATTGAAGGGGCCCAGGCTTGCAGACTAGATGGTAGACTGGTCTTTTTGGACCAAGAGAAGGCCTATGACCATGTTTGGTGGGTATGGCTAGGCAAGGTGCTGGACAGAATTGGTGTTCCCTCATAATTTCAGGCTTCTATGTTGAATTTGTTAGAGGGCAGTAGGGCAGCACTGATGTGTAATAGTTACTGAGATTTAGCATTTCTCTTGAGAAGAGGAGTTCCTTAGGGAGACCTGCTGTCTCCTATCCTATATCCTTTCACTGGAACCTTTGATAGATAGGATATGTCAGAGGGTGGCAGGGCTCTCTTTATATGGTGTGGTATAGAAGGTGGGGGCTTTTGTGGATGATATGGTAGTTGGACTTGAATCAGTAGCAGACATTGAGGTACTTAAGGAGACAGTAGAATGATATGAGGTACACTCTGGGGCAAAACTCAACTGACATAAGTGTGAGACAATAGTGTTAGGGAATAGGCTAGTGAGAGGGAACATCATTGGAACAATTGTCCCCACAGGAGAGGTGGTGTGGTATTTGGGCATCTTTCTTTCTGTATATAGATCTATCTTGCCATGAGTGTGGTAGGAGAAGAGAGTGGCCATTTGGGGGGAGGCTCTTAGAGGTTGGGTGGGTCACCACATCTCTCTGGTAGGGCAGGTGTCAATTCTGAATATCTACTAGTTTCCCAAGCTATGGTATGTAACTATCACTTAGACTTTCCAGCTTGGGTGGTGAAGAGACTGATGAAACTGGTTAGAGATTGGATTTGGGCAGGGAGGAGGTCCCAGATCAGTTGGGATATGCTTACAACACCGGTGGTTAGGAGAGGACTAGGTCTTGTGGATTTCTCTAAGTGGCTGCACTGCCTGCAAGCTTAGTGGTTGAAAAGGGCTGTTGAACTGCAGGGAGGAGATTGGGTGCCACTGATACAGAAGGTGTGGGAGATGAGGTTCTCCCCTTGGGGGTCCTCAGGAGATTTGCTCTCTCTGGTGGGCCTGACTGGAAGCCAAAGGCTACAGTATAAGGGCTTCTAGTGGGGGGTGGTGGATGGAGCATGCCAGATAGGCCTGTGCTGACAAGGCAATGAGGGGGAGGTGCTGTGGGGTCTAGCTATGTGGCAATAGGACAGACTCCTTCTGGGGGGTTTTCCACTTACTGAGTTTGATATTGGTGATGGAGTGGAGTATCAGCGGGGTCTTGGCCAGGATCTTTGGCCAAATAGTTGGCAGGCTGTGAGGATTGGCAAGGAGTGGGACTGCAGGAGTCTGGTCATGGAGTGCTGAGGTGTGGTAGTGGCTTCCTCTCAAGTTCTGGGTGGTATGGTGGTGGTTGCTGAGGAGGAATATCATGTTGAATTTCCATGCTGAGCATTTAGTGGAGAGTGGCTGATTAGATTGTGAGGAGTGTAATAATGTGGGGCAAGTTGGGGGTTTTGTGCAAATGCCTGAACATCGGCTGGGAGAGTGTGAGGTTCTGGGGGACTTTTGGATAGCAGTAGAGAACCAGCTAGGTGTAGAGAGGAGACCAGATGGAGAGAGAGGTCGCTGGAAGGATCTGAAATCTTGGCTAGTGGGTGGTGTGGGCAATGATTGGCTCACTGTAGGGTGGGTTTTAGCAGTGTGAGTAGGGCTGGCTGGACATTGGCTCTTTGTTTTTGAGGAGGGACAACAGATGGGTTTACAGGAGAAGTTGTTAAGGTGAGAGGGGTTGATGGGGGATCTGCTGACTGGGTGGTGGGTGGGTTGGGGTCCCCAGGGTGGTAAACATTACCACCTGGTAGAAGGAATCTGTGAACAAAGTGGTGGGCAGGTGGAGATAGTGTTAGACAAAGTGGTCTTTCATCAAGTAGTAGTAGGAGGGAGGGGCCCACCTAGGGGGATTGGATAGGGTTAGGTATTGTGTATTATTTAGAAGATAGACAGTGTATTAATAAAGGAAGAAGTCCAAGTGACTATAAAAATAAAAAAAATAAAAAAAAAAGAGGAGGAGTGGGATGAGACTGCCAGTGTGGGAGCAGATACCACAATGCTGGATGCAGGGTGGCCAGGGATTCCCAGAGGGAAGGAGGTGGGGAACTTGCTGTGGATGAGCAAAGTGATAGATAACCTTGTGGCTGAGGAGTTGGGAGAAGTTGACCTGTATGTGATACTAGAGGAGTATTGGACACAGATTCTGTATGGGGATGGGGTGGTGGAGGTACTGAAGGTGGAGATTCTTGCTATTTTCCTAGAGAAGGAGAGATACAAGGTTGATAAGGTGAGAGAGGTGGAGCTGGTAGTAGTTGCTGGTGAGTGAGCTGCCTACTGTTGAGCAGAGCATCATAGTTTGCAACTCTGGTAAGAGACATATCTGGAGTATCATGAGAACTTTGAGAAAAAAGAGGATGGGGTGATGGCTGAACTTCTGGAAGGGTTAGAGGCACAGGCAGCTGAGAAGAAGGTGCTGGCTGCTGAATATGACTTAGACTTGGCACAGGAGGAGTTGAATGCAGATTTGTAGAAGCTGTAACTGATAAATTAACATTATTCCTAATGAACAGTACAACTAACATTTTCTCTCTGAATGTAAATAGATTGTGGGGTTCTGAGCGATGTAAGAACATTTTTACTTAGTTTAAGGGATTGGAGGCTGATCTCTTTTTACTGCAGGATGTATGGTGTGAGGATGAGATAGATTGAGTAGTATGGACTAGAGAATGGGGAGGAGCCTCTGCTTGGAATAGCAAAGTGGCAATTCTGGTAAGGAAGGGCAGAGAGAACTTGAGTGGAATTCAGAGCTGGGGTGGCTGTTTGGTCTGGGGAGAATGGTATCAACCTGGGTGGGAATCAGTGAGAGTTGGCTCCTGCTACTGCCCTGCAGTTAGGGGTGAGCAAATTGAGTGGATTAGAGATCTGTTAGAGGAGGGTGTCTTCTTGGAGAAAGGTGCCAATATTCTGGGGGGTGACTTTAATATGGTGCGGGATCTATAGCTAGATCAAACTGATGGAGGGAGGAGTGTAGGTGGAAGGAGTGGTGGACTGGATAAGTGAGAGGAGGTGGAGACCTTTAGCTCCTTAGGAGATATGGGCAGAATATGGTAGGGTGACAGAAGGGTCTATACACTCTGGGTAAATGGACTGGGTATGAGGATTGACTGGATTCTGACAGCTAAATGTTGGGGTGTTGATGTTTGGAGGATGTTGGTGGTAGAGTGGTACCCTTGGTCTGACCACTGAGAGCTATTGGGACAGGAACAGTTTGGGGAGAGTGGAGATGGACCTGGACATTGGCACCTTAACTCCTCTCTGCTGGCTGAGTAGGGTTTGTGGGACCCATGGGTGGCAGATGTTCAAGTGAAGATCACTACTTAGATAAGTGAGGGTGCAGCTGTGGGTGTCTGGTAGATGAGGCTGAAGGAGGCTGCAAGGGTTTATTAGAAAGGAGCTGGTAGGGAGGCTGGGAGGCAGAGAAGGAAGAGAGTGTGGTGTGCTTCCAATAGGCTGATTAGATTGCAGATAGAGTGGGCTGAGTTGCTTTGCTCTGAAGTGGTGGAGGATTGGAGGTTGGAGCAGGCAAAATTGGAGGTAATAGAACTGCAAAATATATTGTGAGCTGAGGAGGAGATTCAAATAAAAGGAATGGCTGCCAGACTATAGTGGCAGGGGCTTGAGGAGGAAGAGCAGCCCACTAGATACCTGTCAAGACTCCTCTAAGCTAGAAGAGTGTGACACCAATGGGATGGGGTCTTGGATGCCAAGGGGGATATGGTGCATGGCATGCAACAGATCTTGGAAGTACTGAAGGAAAGATGATGGGATCTGTAGAGTGAAGAGGAAGGGGGTGCTGATGAAGAGGCAATTAAAGACTCTCTGGAGGAGTGGAGGCCACCACAAGTAGAAGAACTGAGTGATTTGATCTTATCAGTCCAAGAGGAGGAAATCCAGAGAGTCCTTACAGCAACTAAGCTGGGGACAGCACCTGGTGAGGATGGGTTACCTTGGGACTTCTGGAAGAAGATGGTACAGGTCCCTAGAGTTTAGGAGAGATGGCTGCCCTATGTGACTATGTTCTTCTAAATAGTGAGTGGGTTGGAGAGCAGGACTTGGGGCTGGTGGCCTTATTGTATAAAGATAAGGGGAGGAGGGAGGACTGGAAGAACTGGAGGCCAATTATGCTTCTGGATATAGACAGGAAGATGGTGACTAAGGTGATTGTTGTGAGGCTACAGAAGGTTACCGAATAGGTGCTGGGTGAGGAGCAGAGGGGCTTTGTAGGAGGCAGGCTTATCAGGAATAGGACTGCCCAGGTGCATGGCATCATTGAAGGGGCTAGGGCTTATAGACTGGATGGTAGATTGGTCTTTTTGGACCAGGAGAAAGCCTATGACCATGTTCAGCAGGTTTGGCTGGGCAAGGTGCTGGACAGAATTGGTGTTCCCCTGTAGTTATAGTTTTCTATATTAAATTTTTTGGAGGGTAGTAGGACAGTACTAATGTATAATGGTCACCAGGGTTTGGTATCTTCCTTGAAAAGAGGAGTTCCTCAGAGAGACCCACTGTCTCCTATCCTTTATGCCCTCTCATTAGAACCTTTGATGGATAGGATACATCAGAGGGTGATAGGGCTCTCTATATATGGTGTGGTGTGGAAGATGGGGGCTTTTGCAGATGATATAGTAGTTGGACTTGAATCAGTGGTAGATGTTGAGGCACATAAGGAGACAGTGGAATGGTATGAGATGTACTCTGGGGCAAAACTCAACTGGTATAAGTATGAGACAATGGTGTTAGGGAATGGGCTAGTAAGAGGGGATGTCATTGGAACAATTGTCCCCACAGGAGAGGTGGTGCAGTATTTGGACATCTTTCTTTCAGTATAGGGCTCTGTCTTATCTTGAGCATAGTGGGAGAGGAGAGTGGCCATTTGGGGGAAGGCTCTTAGAGGTTAGGGGGGTTGCCACATCTCCCTGGCAGGGCAGGTGTTAATTCTAAATGTCTACTGATTCCCCAAGCTATGATATGTGGCCTATCACTTAGATTTCCCAGCTTGGATGGTGAAGAGACTGACAAAACTGGCTAGGGATTGGATTTGGGCAGAGAGGAGGTCCCAGATCAGTTGGGATACTCTTGCAACACCAGTGGTTAGGGGAGGACTAGGCCTTGTGGATTTCCCTAAGTGGCTACACTGTCTGTAAGCCTGGTGGTTGAAGAGAGCTGTTGAACTGCAGGGAGGAGGTTGGGTGCTGCTGATACAGAAGGTGTGGGAGATGAGGTACTCCCCTCAGGGGTCCTCCAGAGATTTGCTCTCTCTGGTGGGCCTAACTGGAGGCTGACAGCTATGGTATAAGGGCTTCTGGTGGGGGGTGGTGAAGGGAGTCTATCAGATAGGCCTGTACTGGCAAAGAAATGAGAGAGAGGTACTGGAGGGTCCAGCTATGTGGAGGTGGGACAGACTCCTTCTGGGGGGTGTTCCACTTGCTGAGTTTAATATTAGTGATGGGGTAGAGTATCAGCGAGGACTTGGCCAGGATCTTTGGCCAAGTAGTTGGCAGGTAGTGGGGATTGGCAAGGAGTGGAACTGGGCAGGAGTCTAACCATGGAGTGTTGAGGTGCAGAGGTGGCTTCCTCCCAAGTTCTAGGTAGTATGGTAGCAGATGCTGAGGAGGAATGTCATGCTTAATTTCCATACTGGGCATCTGGTGGATGGTAGCCAATTTGATTGTGAGGAGTATTACAATATAGAGTAATTTGGGGGATTTGTGCAAATGCCAGAACATTAGCTAGGAGAGTGTGAAGTTCTTGGGAACTTTTGGATAGCAGTAGAGGACTGGCTGGATGTAGTGAGGAGGCCAGATAGAGAGAGAGGTCACTGGAAGAATTTGAAATCTTGTTTAGTGGGGGGTATCAGCAATGGTTGACTTACTATAGGGTGGGTTTTAGCAGTATGGATAGGACTGGCTGGACATTGGCTTTTTGTTTTTGAGGATGGGTGTCAGATGAGTATCCAGAAGAAGTTGTTAAGGTGGGAGGAGTTGTTGAGTGATTTACTGACTGGGTGGTAGGTTGGTTGGGGTCTCCAGAGTGGGTGACATCACCAACTGGTGGAAGGGATTTGTGAACAGAGTGGTGGGTGAGTGGTGCTGATGTCTGACAAAGTGGTCTTTCATCATGAGGGGGTGG
>RBNI01002676.1:0-17825 GCA_003990745.1 Jimgerdemannia flammicorona | reverse complement strand
TTGGACTTATATGGTAGCTTGGGCTTAGGTAGTAGCTTGGACTTTAGTGGTAGTAGCTTCAGAAGTCTCAAGAGTAGAGGCTTCAGAGGTAGTCTGAGAGATAACTTCAGAAGTAGTCTTTGAGATAAATTGTTTAATTGCTTCTTTAATCTTCTTCTTTTTCTTCTTATATTCATCATTAGTCTTAGGTTCTTTATTATCTAACTAGATAACAACTTTGTTAATAATATTATTCATATCCTCAAAGACTCTAGAAAGATGATCAATATAGAATTAATATTTTTTATAAGGTGAGATTATTTTTTATTTTTTGTTTTATTTTTTATTATTAAAGCTAGCTTATTTATATATATTTTATCTATACTTGTTACAATATCTGAAGCTCTCAGCTTATGCTTATTACTTATAGACTTATGGGCTTATACTTGTAGACTTACACTTATTGCAATATTTGAAGCTCTTAGCTTATACTTATTACTTATAAGATTGTAAGCTTATGAGCTTATACTTATTGCAATATTTGAAGCTCTTGACTTATACTTATTTCTTGTGAGATTATAAGCTTATACTTGTTACAATATTTAAAGTACTTAGTTTATACTTATTATTTATAAGATTATAGACTTATACTTATTATAATATTTAAAGCTCTTGGCTTATATTTATTACTTACAGAATTGTGGGCTTATAGATTACACTTATTATAATATTTGAAGCTCTTAGCTTATACTTATTACTCATGAGATTATAGGCTTATCTTATTATAATATTGAAGCTCTTGGCTTATACTTATTACTTATGTAATTATAGGCTTATAAACTTGTATATATTATAATATTCAAAGCTCTTGGCTTATATTTGTTACTTGCAGAATTGCAGGCTTATATTTGTTATAATATTTGAAGCTCTTGACTTATACTTTTTACTTATAGGCTTACAGACTTGTAAGCTTATAAGTATAAGTATTTTGGATATATTGATAAAGTATATATAATATATATCCTTAAGCTTTGAATATATTCAAAATTCTATATATTATATTATTTATACTGCTTATTATCTAATCTTAGTACTCTTGAGCAGATACAATGATATCTTACTCATCTCATCAGAACTAAAAATGACAGAAATCATATTTAAATATAATAATTAGATATATATTCAGAAATTATATTTAGATATAATATATCTATAATATTTAAGTATTATATTTATTTAGTATTTTGAAATTTAACTATATTTCAAAATTTGAAATCAGCTATTATTATTAAAATACTAGACTGATTACTATATCTTTAAACATATATATTCATAAATTATTTTAGGGTCTAAAGTACTTCTTTTAGCTACTATAAGATCTTTATTACTTAAAAAAAACTCTCTCAATTAGAGCACTTATTACTAAGATAGCTAAGTAGTTACATACTATTGAGAAACCTCTACTATAGCTCTAATATTCTCAATTAATTAAATCAATTAGAGAAACTTAAATAATATTTCAAATTGATCTAATTCAAATATGAATTCTCAACTCACTTACTACTAAGATAATATATCAACTTCTGCTTGAAATTTAATAGTTTCACTTTTCAAATAAGTATTTACCTCCTGCTTAGGATTTGTCATCAGTTTTTGTCTTTTATTAAATATATATTTATATAGTACAGTATTGATATCATCTTCTACTTTTTTATGATCTTCAGAACTTATTCAATTAATTGATCTAGATGAAGGAACATGTTTATTATAAACTATATAAAGTTTATCTTTAGTCTCTTTAATCTAAATGTCTTCCCAATTATATAATAAATAATATTCTAGCTTAAGCTTAAGATCAAGTATGGGTTTTTATTAAAAAATAAAATAAAATAAAATTTAAAATATATTAATAGTGGTCAATAAGAAAATTTTGAATAGATTTATACTGTTTTCAATACTAAGGAAATTTTGAAATAGATTTATGTTATCTCTAATATTAAAATATTTACTTACTAGTACTAATATAATAAATTAGAGTATTTATTATTAAATAATATATCTTTAACTTAGTAATAGCTATAGTTAATACCAGATGAATAATATTCAGCTCTTCTATATATTTTCAAATTTCTTGATTATTATTCTCTAATATATCTATTAGAAAGTTATAAATAGGAATAGTAGAATAAATTATTAGATATTTATATTGAGCCATAAGATCTATTACTTGTTTAAAGTACTTTAAGATACTAATAATATCTTTTAACATCTGCCAAGTATAGTCTTCCATAATATATTTTCGCAAATCTTTATCAACTATAACTATTGAGGTTAATGATTATTAATAAATTAATTTATTAGATTATTTGAAGAAAAAACTGAAAAATAAAAAAAATAAATATAATATAATCAGCTTATCTCTAATATATAATTCTAAGATCTATTCAATTATCAAATATATTGAATTCTATTGAGTTTTAATATCCAAAATAAGTTCTTTTAAATTACAGACTTTAAAAACTTTATATTATATAATAAATCTCTCTTATTATTATTGTAACATATCTGGCTCAATAGAGGCAAATTACAAGATTGGGGGTTGGTGTAGTTTGGCTTGAGACCCCAGTTACTTTATTAAAAGTAACAAAATATTCTTAGTATTTAGTAGTATAATAGTCAAAACTAGATATCTGTAAGTAATTCCAGTGATTTCCTTATTGAGATGAGTTCTTGAATATAGCAGTGATTTGTATAGTATGGGTATTTCTTATACATGATGGTCTGGCAATTTGACAGTTTTTCTTATGTAATTTTCTATATGATGATCTCTTGTATAGTATGACAATCTCCAAAAGTATGTGATTTCTGGGTGACAGTCTTGTGTAGTATGATAATTAGTACTCCCAATGAATTGAATTGAATTAAATTGGACCCAAATTCAATTTGATTCGAAAACTTCCAATCAAATTGAGGCCAATTCGATTTGAGGTCCAATTCGAACTCTATTTTTAGAAATTAAATAACTTGACGAATACACATCCAAATTCAATGATCTTCAGCTTGTTAGATTCCTATTATATAGGGAAATCTAACAAGCTAAAGATCATTGAATTTGGACATGTATTCATCGAGTTATTACATTTTTAAAAATAGGTTTTGAATCAGACCCTCAATTCAATTTGAATTTGATTCAATTCGAATGACCCTCAATTCGATTCGATTCAAATTGATTCAATTTGTTTGGGAGCACTAATGGTGATCTCTGTATAGCATGATGATCTCCAAAAGTATGCAATTTCTGGGTAATGGTGTATTGTGAAATGTGGACTAATGGAGAGAGAAGCCTAACTGTTTATTGCTAATTCTTACGCACTTTTACGCATCGCAATTAGTGACGTTTACATGATGACGTAGTCAAGGAAGGCTGCGCCACCATATATCGAGTTGTAACCTACATATTTCAATACTCTCGCTCAACAAGATATGCAAATACCCAAATTGCAGTACTAAGCTATAACCACTGCAAATCTCGCTGTAATGTTCAGACCGCTATCTAGAAATTGAAAAACATTCGAATTGCCTGCTTAAAGCTCAAAAATAGGTTGAAAAGTAGAGATGTGAACATTCGTAGATGAGCAATGTTGGTAGAAATCTGCAATGTATTGATTAATGTTAAAGAAGCTTGCTGTCATTCTATTATCCTATCTCATCCCGAATTGTCCTTAATTACTAGCGTAGAGTGCCGTAATACCCATTCCTTGCATGCATAAGTCAAACTTTGCCTTTGGAAGGGCTTTAGTCAATGAATCTGCCATCATATATTCTGTTAGGGTGTATTCAAGGTGTATAGTGCCGTTTTCCACGCATTCACGTATGAAATGATGCTGTATGTCAATGTGTTTCGTTCTGGCGTAATGTATAGGGTTCTTCGCCAAAGCAATCGTTGATTGATTATCTTGCTGGAGTAGCGTAGAGTGCCGTTGCTCGTATCCCAGCTCCTTTAATAGTTCTCGAAGCCAGATAGCCTCCTTTGTTGCCGTTGATAATGCTTGATATTCCGCTTGCGTAGAGGATGTTGCCACTGAAGGTTGCTTACGCGTTTGCCACGAAATGGCTCCGTTGTTTACTTTAAAGATGTATCCAGTCATAGACCTTCTGTCATCTAAGTCACCAGCCCAATCGGCGTCACAAGAACCGAATAGGCGTATAGTACTCCCGCTTTGCCCATTATCACCACCCAAACTGAGCGTATAGTCTGCAGTTCCTTTAATGTATCGGAAAATTCGCTTGATTGCCATCCAATGGCTATTGTCATAGTATGAAGAATACTGCGCTGCTTTGTTTACCGCAAAAGAGATATCAGGTCTCGTCCCTTGCATAAGATACATGAGGGATCCCACGGCTTGTCGATAGGGGATGTCGTTTCCCTCAGGCGTAGTGTCAGACTTCTTTAGTTTCACGAATGTTTCCATAGGTATCCCGACTGGTTTACATTCACTCATCCTGAATCGCTCGAGAATATTTCGAATGTATGTGGCTTGCGTTAGGTATATAGCGCGCTCACGTCTGTTACGTGTAATCGATATTCCAAGGAGATAGGACACTTTGCCTAAGTCCGTCATTTTGAATTCCTGGCGTAGTGTAGTCTTTATGTCGTTGGTTTCACTTGCCGTTCTGACTAAAATAATATCGTCAACCCAAATTCCCAGGTATACCGTTCCTGAGGATGTATGTCGGGTGTATATGCATGAATCGGCTTCACAATACTTGAATCCATTGTCTAGAAGATATCCATCGATCTTTTGATTCCACAACCTTGCCGCTTGTTTGATTCTGTAGAGCTCTTTGTATAATTTACATACGAGCTCGTTTCCGTCATTGTCGTATAGTTCGTATCCTTGTGGTTGAAGAACGTATAGTTCGGTATCCACGTCTCCATTTAGGAAGGCTGTCTTAATGTCTATTTGATGTATCTCATAGTCATACTTGGCTCCGATCGCAAGAAGTATTCTAAGTGAAGTCAACTTAAATACCAGGGAAAATGTCTCGTCGTAGTCTACGCCATAGCCTTGCGAGTACTCCTTTGCTACAAATCGAGCCTTATACCATTCTACGTTGCCATTGCTATTGCGTTTAATTTTATATACCCATCGGGATCCTATGGCTTGTCGATATGCTGGAAGAGGGACCAAGTCCCACGTGTCATTTTCGATGAGTGAGTTATACTCTTCATCCATAGCCTTTTTCCACTCCTTTTTATCGTTCGAATGAATGGCTTCATCGTAGTGTGCTGGCTCACCGGTCATTGCTATGTAAGCGCATTCGCAGGCGTAGTTCACATGATGTTGTTTGCGATGAGATGACTTGGGTGGGTTCTAGTAATTTCCCAGATCCACTTGGATTTCGTTATCCATTCCAGATTTGCGCTTCTTCTTACCCTTCAGAAAGGTATCCTCTTCGTCATCCTCGTCCATAATTTCCGTTATCCTTGGTTCTTGCAACTTCATTTCCATTTGAATGGGTTGCATTTTCGCTGGCGTAGGTCCTAAGGATATCTTTGGCATAGATGTCGCTGGCTGTACCATCGAATTCACTGTTGGATTTGAGATAGGAATTTCCACGTAAATTTCCTGCTTAGTCTCCTTGAACTGTATGTCGCGTGAAATGATCATATGTCATTTCTGCGGGTTTCAAAGTCTGTATCCCGCTCCATCATATCCAAGAAATATATGCTTATCTGCCTTAGGTTCGAACTTGCCTCAGTTGCCACCTTTGTCCAGAACGTATGCCTCGCTTCCGAATATGTGTAAGTGTGAAATGTCAGGCTTGGATCCATTCCATAATTCCTCAGGGGTAAGATTGCTGTCGTTCCTGGATTGCTTGCCGGGATCCTTGCTTAGAGCTCGAGAGAAACAACGATTTCGAATATATGCCACCATATTCACCGCTTCCGCCCAAAAGGACTTCAGTAAGCTGGCCGTATTCATCATCGTTCTAGCCATTTCCACTACTGTTCGATTGAATCATTCCGCCATGCTGTTTTGCTGAGGTGTATAAGGGGCTGTCGTAGAGTGCTATATACCGTTCTTCTTCAAGAAGTGTCTGAAACCTTTGTTGATGTATTCTTTACCGTTATCTGAGTGTAGGGTTCATATTCTATGTCCCGTCTCGTTCTCCACAGCTGCCTTGAATTCCCGGAATTTGTCGAATGCCTTGTTTTTTCCCGCAATGAGATATACATGGACTTTGCGTGTATAATCATCAATGAATGTAATAAAATACTTCTTCCCGGAGTGTGATGCCGTTCGCATGGGGCTACAAATATCCATATGAATCAAATCGAGAATGCCAGCTGCTCACTTCATTTGTTCCTGAAAAGGTTGCCGGGAAGCCTTGTTTGCCACACATCCATCGCAAAAGAAATCCAGTGGTGTATAGTCCGGTAAACCGTATACAGACTTGCTCCTTATCATCTGTTCCAGGCTCGTTTTACCAATATATCCTAAGCATTCATGCATTATACGCCAGAAATCCTCTCCTGTCATAGTTGCAGAATATGCAGATGTAGCGCCACTCGGCGTGCTGTTGATTGCGTATAGATTCCCCTTTCTCGATGCGTATATGAACTCCTTATTGTTCTTCAGATTGATTACCGTTACACCGTTCAGGCGTATATTTACTCCTCTGTCCCCGTGAGCCATCATCCGGCCTATCGAGAAGAGGTTCTTACCTATATCTGGAACATATAGTACGTCCACGAAGGTGCCTGAAGGTTCATCAATGTTTCCATGTAGATGTATGCCTACATTGCCTTTCCCTTGAGCGTAAATGACGTTATTGTCACCTAGCTTGATAGGTATGGGATGCTCGAACTTCTCGTATGTAGAGAACCACTCCCAGTGAGCTGTCATATGCTGTGTTGCACCCGAATCCATGAGCCAGACCTCTTCGCTGTATGCATAAGCGTTGTTCGGTGTATAGCTTACATTTGCGCTGGTGCCGACGTTGACGTCACCATTTTTCGCTGTCTGAAAAGTGTTTTGTTGACCAGGATTTGTAGATGTCGAACTGGTGGAATTGCATCTGCAACTGGCGGTTGGTTCTGAATTTCCTCCTATTTCAATAGTTTCTGCATATGGATAGGTCGCCGCTTCTGCGAAGAATAGACCTCCGCCACTGCTGTTCTCATTGTTGGCATCCACCGTGTTTGCCTGCCATTGTCCTTGCTGTTGGTCACCCTTTTCCTTCTTCTTGTGGTTGCAGTCCTGCTCACAATGTCCACGCTTATTACAGTAAAGCATTTACCGTCGAATTTCTCACGTTGCTGGCCTCAACCTTTGTTCGGCTTGCCTTTGCCTTGTCCACGTGCTCTACCGTAGAATGCTTTCTCATCGTATTCCTCGTTGGTGTTGTTACTGCCTAGCCTTGTTTCCTCATTTAAAAGGCTTGTGACAATGTGCTTATAATCTGATAATCTGCCAGATTCCCTCATAGCAGTGACAACCATGTTGTATACTTCGGGAAGGCCTCGTATAAGAGCCAGAACCTTGTCTTCATCCTTGATTAGTGCTCCTAACGAGTCAATTTAATCTGGATTGGATTCAGATTGATTCGGATTGAATCCCATCCGGATCAACTCGGATGGGATTCGAATCCCATCCGGATGGATTCGAATCAGATTCGAATCAGATTCGAATTGGATTCGAATCGACCATTGTTTTGATTTCCAAATTAGACAATTAAATGTTTACATCAATAACTTGATGAATAATCATCCAAATTTGATGATCTTGGTGTCATTTGAAAGCACTTAATAAGGCCTATCTAATGATACCAAGAACATTGAAATCCGATCATGCGTTGCTGAGTTATGAAGGAAAACGTCTGAATCGCCGATTTTGGAAATTCTTTGATTTGCCGATTTTGGAAATTTCGTCAAATGGAACGTTTTCCTTAATATCTCGGCAACACATAATCCGATTATAATGTTCTTGGTATCATTACAAAGGCCTTATTAAGGGCTTTCAAATGACACCAAGATCATCAAATTTAGATGATTATTCATCAAGTTATTGATGTAAACATTTAATTGTCTAATTTGGAAATCAAAACAATGCCGATTCAAATCCGATTCGAATCTGATTCGAATCCATCCGGATGGGATTCGAATCCCATCCGAGTTGATCCGGATGGGATTCGAATCCATCCGAATCCCATCTGGATTGACTCGTTCGGAGTACTATCCTTGATGGTGTCTGCCAGTATAGATGTAAGGGAATTCACTTGATTCGCCAGCTCGTCGACTCAATTGGCATAGTCCCGGATGCTCTCCTTGGACTTAATTCGAAGATTGAATAGTTGCGCCTTTAAGTGGAATCTGTTTGACGCGGATGCCTGTTGATGGTGATTGCGTAAAATCTCCCAGGCTTCATTCGCCATCGTAGCGTTGATTACCAGCTTCATTTGCACGTTCGAAAGGGTGAACGTAATCTCCCTTAGTGCTTTGCGATCTTTTGTGGCGTCATATATTGTTACTTGCGCCTGTGGCTTCTAGTAGTCCTCCAAACCGCATTCTTCAAGGAGATTCTTCATATGATACACCCATATGGCATAGTCCTTACTATCAAAGACAGGAATCGTCCTCTTTACTGTTGACGTTGGTGCCACTGCCGGAATGTTCGTCGTCATGGAAGCGAAACCCGTTCCAGCTGTGTTTGTGTTACCAGGACTTGGCGGTGTGCTACTAGCACTGCTTGAACTAGTAGCCATTGTATAGCGTAATGTAGCATATGTGTAAGAGGAGTGTATAACCACTAACCGGGGCTCATAACCTGTTGTGAAATGTGGACTAATGGAGAGAGAAGCCTAACTGTTTATTGCTAATTCTTACGCACTTTTATGCATCGCCATTAGTGACATTTACATGATGACGTAGTCAAGGAAGGCTGCGCCACCATATATCGAGTTGTAACCTACATATTTCAATATGGTGTGATTTAGTAAATAACTTAATTTGAGTATAGATTCTTCTAAATCAGTGGGCTTCTAGAAATAATAACTCAGTGGTTTTTCTGGGAATAGTAGATGGTATGGATTCTTCTGAATTGGCTCACTGGGAATTATACTGGCAGCAGATTCTTCTCAGGCTCACTGAGAACAAACTAATGACTTAGATGGCATGAATAACTCAGATAACTTGAATAACTCAGATATTGCAGATTCTTTCTAAATTGGTGGGCTCTCTGGGAAATAACTCAGATGGTACAGATTCTTGACAAGTTATATTAAAGACTGACTTCATTTGTATAGAGTTATATTGTAGACTGGCTCTACTGTAAAGTTGCATCAGATAGACTGGCTTGGTGATAAGGATTGGGTTCTCTGAGAATATAGATAACTTGGAAATAGCAGCAAAGTTCTTCAGACTTATCTGGCAAGTAAACCAAAAATGTAACAAACTCTTATTTGTATCAGAAAGTGGACCAGAGTGGAAAGAAATACTTTGCTCACAATTTCCTAGCAGTGGCTATAGAGTTCCTCTTGAAGTATAGTAGACTGACTTGACTTTTGCTTTAGATTCAATTTCAGACTCTTTTTTGTATCAGAAAGTGAACTAGAGTTGAAATGTGTTCTGAATTTCAGACTGAGGTTTATTTACTCTTATCTCTGGGGTATTTTATATATTGTGATTGCTATCAGGTTACTATATTGCTAACTATAGATTTGCTATCTATGGTAAGTGTGCTGGTTCAGCATAGATATATAAGTCTAGCATAGGTGTGTAAGTCTAGCACAGGTATGCAAGTCTAGTATAGATGTGCAGGTTTAGCACAGATGTATAGGTCCTGCACAAATATACCTTATCTGGTAGTCTGGCTATTTATACAGTTTTCTGCAGCATTGGTTGCTGTATCTGGTTACTATGCTATATGTTCACATTATCTAGCTAAGTTACTAATTATTCATGTCATCTGGCTAAGTTATAATTTGGATGATATGTTTTGGTTTGTCACATCTGCCCCCTCTAAAGGATGGTCTATCCTCAAACTGTTCTTTAGTCATTATTCCAGTGTGGGTAAGCATCTTCTGCATCAATACATGTTCTATCATCTTTGTCATCTGTATCATGGTTACTCCATTCCAAGGGTTCTTCTTCTTCTTCTGGAAATAGGATTTCAATAGCATTGATGATACTCAAATAGGTGGCCAGGTTCATTCTTCATATATCACACTAGGGAAATTGTGCTTATAACAAGACTATAGGGTTATGTTTATAAAGAGTGTAGAGCCTATCTGTAGTAGTAATATCTCTTCTTGATAGTCCTGTAGTATTTCTGATATATATTTGTTCTGGGGCTGGGAGGTTTTGTAATTGTTCTCCAATTACATAGTGGGTCTAAAGTTGATGGATCTGTAACAATCATCTGGCCAGAACAAGATTCTCTTAATAAATCTGAATTTTCTAGAGGATATTCTCATTGACTTCTCAGAATTGGGGTAAGGGAACCAGCAGTGATTGAAATGAGCTGAGGACAAGAGTCTGAAGACAGTTGTCAACTCTCTGATTTATGATGTGAGAGAAGATATATCTTGAGATAATTGATATATACTGATGTCCTTAAGGTTCATCCATCTATGCTTCTTAAATAGATGCTAGTTCTTCTGATATTATATACAAGATAAGGTTCTTCTCATTTGGGCTCCAATTTGGTAGTAAAGTTTGTTTTAATTATACTTCTCTAAACTAGTACTTGATCTCTAATCTTGATCTCCTGATTCTTTTGTTTCTGGTCATAGTACTTCTTTTGTCTTTCTTGAGATTTGATAATCTGAACTTGGGCCTGATTATGTAACTGTTCTGTCTTCTTGAGGAGGTCTCCAAGATTCTTATAATTGGCAGTTCTGGTTCTCTTGGCAAACATCATTTTGAATGGTTTTTATTTAGTAGAAACAGTAGGGGTATTCTGAATTTCCCATAAGATCTCAGGTAAGCAGAGGTCCCAGTTAGTAGGGTTGACTTAGACCAGTTCTTTCTTAATAGTCTGGTTCATTCTTTCTATTATACCATTGGTCTGGGGGTAGTATGATATAGTTCATTTGAGGTGGATCTTGTGAATTTAAGCATAGCTTGTGATTATGTTATTGATGAATTCTGTGCCTCAGTCAGAGATGAGTTCTTCTGGGAATCTATATCTGAGTGTGAGTCCATAGAGAAGACCTACAATGATTAAGACATCTGTGATTTCTATTGGAAAAGCCTCAGGCCACTTGGTCAGATGTTCTACAAATATAAGAATATATTTGTTTCTTCTTGGCATAACTGGTAGGGGTCTAATTACATCTACTCCCTATCTCTGAAAGATGTTGTCTGGTGGTGTGATTGGTTGTAGTAGTGCTTCCTTCCTTGATACTTCTGGCAGATGTCACATTTCTTAAGTATATTCCAGATTTGTATTCTGAGATTGGGCCAATATTAGTATATTGTTCACAACTTTTCTTCTATGTTTGCTTGTCCTTGGTGGGCTTTCTAATGTTCCTTTTAGATGAGATCTTCTTGTACCTTAATAGTCTGAGGAGCTTCTATTAGGATATAGTTCCTCAAGACACCCTTTTTTTGATTTATTAGGGCTAGTGAGAAAGTACATCAATATTATTGTGGGCTTTTCCTACTTTGTAAATAATGGTGATTTTGTAATCTTGAAGGATAAGGATCCAGCAGACTAGGATTCTAGTAGGTTTCTTGCAGTTGAAAAGCTATTTAAGAGCTATATGGTCTGTGATCAGGGTGAACTTTTTTTCAATGAGATAATGCTTGAACAGAGTGACTGCTTATATGACTGTAAGGTATTCCAGTTTGGTGCAACTATAGTTCATCTGTTGCTGATTGGTAGCTTGGCTTACATAAGCTATTACATAGTGTTGTTGGTCAGATCCTTCTTGGGCTAGAACTACTCCTAGGCCATCTTTGGAAATATCTATATATAAGATAAATGGCTTCTGTAGATTGGAGTGTACAAGGATTAGTGCTGTGGTCATATAGTTCTTGAGTTCTTTGAGGCTTTCTCTTGTGATTCTGTCTATTTATAAGATACTCTTTTCTTGAGAAGAACTCAGATTGGGGCAGCAATTTGGGCAAAGTTCTTGATAAATCTTCTGTAGTAGAATACTAGTATCAGGAATGATAGTATTTCCTTTGAGGTCTTGGGTACTGGCCAATTGTTGATCTTCTTGATCTTTTTTGGGTCTGTATGAGTTTTTTCTTTTGAAACTATGAATCTAAGAAATTTAAGTTTCTGTTTCTCAAAATAGCATTTTTTGGCATTGAGTCTCAGGTAGTTCTTGCAGATGAGCTTGAAGAATTCCTCTAGGTGGTGTAGGTGTTCTTTGAAATTTGCTGAATAGATGTTGGAATTATCTATATATATAATCAGACAGTGGTAGATCAAGGGAGTATAGACTGAATTCATCATTCTCTGAAAGGTGGGGGATATATTGCAAAGTTCAAAGAGCATTTAGAGGTATTCAAACAGTTTTCCTAGAGTAAGAAAAGTTGTCTTTTGAATGTCCTTGGGGTCCATGGAGATCTTATGAAATCCTGTGAAAAGATTCATACTGCTGAAGTATCTGGCATCTTGTAACTAATCCAAAAGATCATCAATTCTAAGCAAAGAATAGGTATCCTTTTCAGTAACTGAATTGAGTTTCCTGTAATCTACACAGAGTTTCCATCTTCCTTTCTTTGGTACAATAAGTATAGGGCTGGCCCAGGGGCTGGTAGAGAGTCAGATAACTCTATTGTCTAAGAGTTCTTAAATATGATTTTTTTTGAATATTTTTAAGTAATAGGGTATTCTATAGGATTTCTGCTGAATAGGTGTTATATTTTCTGTATTTATGCTGTGATGATATGATGGATTGTATGGAAGATTGCTATAATCAGTAGTGAAGATATCTTGATATTTATTGAGGAGTTCTACTAGTTGTTGCTGTTGTTGAGGTGTCAATTCTTCTCCAATATTGGTGGAAGACTTCACTGTCTCCTGGGTTGCAGAGGGGCCTTTCCTTTCTTCTGGGACCTTTTGCCATTTTCTGATAAGTTTAGTTCATAAACTTCTCTATGAGTTCAGTTGAGAAAAGAAATCAGATGTCCTATGATGGTTCCTTTTGACAAGATGATTGTTTCCTAACTTTGATTGGTTGCTTGGGAATATACTAAGTTCATCTTGTCAGAGAATGTGTTTCCTTTTATATCCAGGTGTGAGATATCTTCATTGGGTTCAAAGAAAAGATTTCTGAGATCAGATAGTACAAAGATTTCAAAGGTAGTTTATTCTCCAGACTCCAGGATGAGATTCTTATACAGTTTGACTAGTTGGCAGTATACTTGCTAGGGAATATTCTTCTAGAGATAGTTAACTTGAAGGAGATATACTTTCTTCTTGTCTGAACTTCCAAATCCTTTGGCTTGTCTTGTTCTTTCAGTCAATTTGGAGACTTCTTGTAATTGTGGAGTCTTGATCTTCATGAAGACTGCTTGAGCAATCTTCTGTCCTCTAATGATTCAGTATTATTCTATACTACTGTTGTATAGGATGATCTTGATTTCACCTATATATTCTGGATCAATAGTTCTTTCTTCTACAGTTATTTCCTGTCTGGCAAGTCCAGACCTTGAGGTCAGTTAGATGTAAGTTCCTTGAAGTGATTGCATGACTAGTCTAGTTCTGATTATAAATGTTTTTCCAGACTTGATGGATTCATCCTCCAGACTGTGAAGATTATATCCTACATTTTCTGGGTGTACTTTGATCAGGGGTTTGGCCTTAGGATATAGTAGAGCATACTGTATAATATTCTTGCTAAGTTCAGGCTACTCTTAGGCTGAGGCTTCACTAGCAGAGAGCCTCCAGACTCTAAGGTTGAGGTGTGGCCATCTGGCTCCAGTAGAGGAGTCTCAGAGATAGTTGATTCCTCTTCTTCTTATAGGGTCTAGGGCTTCTATGAAGTTGGTGACATCTTCTACCTATCTTTAGTAGGTTGCATATCTGATAAGAGCTAGGATATCTTCTCCTAGATCATAGATCTTAAGAATCCTTCTTCCTGACTTCTTAGTCTAGCTTTTTCAGATCTGGCCTCTATTATCTCCTATTTTTAAGATATGAATTACAATATCATAACTGAGGTGAATCTTCTAATATCTGCAGTCTCAGTATAACTAGCAGAAGTCCCTATCTTCAGATAGTAGTTGAGAGCAGAACTTGTAACTACTATCAAGAACCAAGAGTACAAGATCATAGAAGCTCACAATATATAAGAAAATGAATAAAAAGACTCAGACAAAGAATCTGAAGATCAGTGCAAGACCTCAGCCTATACTCAATATCAGATTAAAGATTGTATTTTTGATGCTATCATTGATACTAGTACTAGAGGATACCTTATGAGCAAGAAGGCAATTGACTACCTAGACTGAGATATTGAAGAATCCACTAGAATGGTTTATGTTACAGCAGATAGTATACAAGCTACTCCTCTAGACAAGATCTGAGAAGTCTCTATCAATATTAGAGAAGCTACTATCTCAGTAGATATGATCATTATAAGTACTACTAACTATGATATCCTCATTAGTAACCAATGACTTCACAAGACCAAAGCTATCATTGACCTCAATTCTCAGAAGATGCAGATCAACTATAGAGGAAATAAGATATGAGTCTCTATCAATATCCACAAAAGAGTACTATCAGATATGGAGAAAGGAGATAAATAGGACACAAAAGTCTTCATGCACTCAGTATATAAGAATAAGAGCAAGACAACCAAGCTAACAGATGAGCAGTGGTATAACAAGATCATTAATAGTTATACTCCTCAAAAAAGATGCCCCTATAGTGCTAGGATATACTGCTCCAAACACCTAAATAACTGCTGGTCCTATATTAGTGAAGTTAGAAAAATCCATCAACAAAAGTATAAGCAAGAAGTAGCTAAAGCAAAAAAGAAAGCTAAAGAAGATGACTAGCCTCCAGAGCTTCAAGCTGATAGTGATGATATAGGGAATAAGAACTAGACATTACTCTTAAGATTAAGAAGTTTCATCCCAAAGCTAAGATCTCAGAATAAAAGACTGAAGAAGCTATAGAAATAGACCTTGCCAGCATCCAGAATACTATTCTTGAACCACAGACCACTACTCTACTTAGTACTGGAATTAGAGTCAAGTTATCAGAAAACTATACTGGAATTATCAAGACCAGGAGCAGTCTGGTCAAGAGCAAAATCTCAGTTGAAAGAGAAGTTATTGACTCTGATTACACTAGTAAGATCTTTTTTATAGTTAGGAATTACAACTCCACCACTCCATTCAAAGTCAAGAAGTATGATAGGATTGGCTAGATACTAATCTATAAAGTTAAGAAATCGAAGATCACTGAAGCCATTGAACTCATCAAGACTAAGAGAGAAAAACAAGGCTTTAGATCTACTAGAAGAGGAGCCTATACTGCTACTAAGATTACCAAACTTGAGTTCAAGAAAGACAAAGACCAGAAAAAACACATATATACTATTGGAAAAAACTTTTCCCTAGAAGGATAACTTCTCAAGATCTTATATATATCAGAATAAAAGAGTACTCACCACAGACTTCAGGAATATCTACAATCAAGAACTCAAGTATTACTATGAAGTTGACACCAGTAATACTAAGCCCATTTACCAGAAAGTCAGATCTATACCACCTGCCTACAGAGAATGGCTGTAAGCAGAACTCAAAGAAATAAAAGAAGCTAGTATCATCAAGCAAGCTATTAGCACCTAGGCTTCATCTATTATCCTCACTCTAAAGAAAGAAAGTAAGCCTGAAAAGTTTGCCCCAAGACTCTATATTGATTACAGGAAGCTCAATGCAATCACTAAGAAGGATAGACAGTTCTTGCTAAATATTCAAGAAATCCTTATTATCTTTGAAAACAAAGTCAAATACTATACTATCTTGGATCTATTCTCAGACTTCTATCAGATTGGTCTCACTCAAGATGTCAGTAAGAAATCAGCCTTCATCATACCTAATGCCACCTATATCTATCTATGAATACTATTTGAAATATGCAATACCCCAGCAAGTTTTCAGTGAATAATAAATAGTGTCTTCAGCAATAAAATTTGAAAATGACTCTTTGTCTATATTTATAATGTAATCATCTTTAGCAACACTATATGGGAATATGTCAACCACATATAGCTAGCCCTCAAAAAGCTCAAAGAGCATAGTCTCTATATCAAGCTTAAGAAATATATAAGTTTATAGCTCAAAAAATTACCTACCTAGGATACATCATTAATCAGACTAGAATTTATATAGACTCTATAAAGATTGAGACTATTGTAGCCTATATAAGATTCAGAACAATTATAGCAGTCTATGTCTTTCTCAGACTGGTCTCTTATTACAAAAGATTTATTAAAAGATACTCCAATATTACAGCACCTATCTATAAGCTATTGAAGAAGGGGATTAAGTTCAAATAGACTAAGAAATATCAAGAAATCTTTAATAAACTCAAGATCAAGTTGACTCAAGCACCTATTCTCAGAAGACCAGACTGGAATCTAGAGTTCATCTTGTAGATATAAGTACTATAGAACTTAGAGTAGTATTAGCTCAGAAAAAAGATAGATATAAATATATCATCTCCTATACAAGCTAAGATACCTATGAAGCAGAACAGAACTATAAGTTATATAAGCTTGAATACTTAACAGTAGTCTGAGCAGTAGATAAGTTTCACTACTATCTAGCTGAAAAATACTTCACTATTCAAACAGATCATTCTGCTCTCACCTGGCTATTCTACACTCTGAACTCTAAAAGAATATATATCAGATAGATCTACAGACTACAAGAGTATGACTGTACTATCAAATACTACTCAGGAAGAAGCAATGCCAATACTGATACACTTTCAAAGATATTCCAAAACACCCTCATTAAGACTATTCAATATAAATAAAAAGCTATACTATAGATTAATCAGCTATCTTGGGCAGCAGAAAATGTCCAACCACTTTGAAACCTAGACCATTACTATCATCAACTGGACTTAGAAACAATTTGAACTAGATAACACTACACTCAGAAAAAGAGAAAAGCTTATTATACCTAAACATAAGAAGTATTAAGTAATGGAAAAAGTGTATAAACAAAAATACCTAAGAGGAATCAATATATATAACAAGATAAGAAGAACTATGTATGTAAGAGGGTTGCTTTTTAGGGTAACTGTTACATAGTTCTAGAAGGGTTTTCTGGAAGTTCTAGATATTCTGGAAGACTGTTTTCTTATGGTCAAGATCAATTTCATATGGAGTACATCCTCTATGCTTATTGATTTCAAGATCGGGTTGACGTCTCAACTAAAGTCCCTTTTTGGACTAGTTCTGGATGTTCAGAATTTTCCGTATTTCAGGAAGTTCGAGAAACTAAGGCCAGCTTAGTTGAATTAGTGTATCACTGCAGACAATACCCAATTAGGAAATTTCGTAATGGAGTTAGGAGTGGGACCTAACAGGGAGCAGATTTACTTAAGAGTGGTTTGTGGGTTATCAAATAGGTTTATTTGCTATTCATAATATTACTATACTAGGAGTAGTTGTGTAAAGGGATATTATGGGGAAGTACTCAGGAGTTGTATTCAGATTGTTCAGGTCTGTTCAAGTCTGAGATTCTGAGGTCTGGGGGAGGGGGTATTTATACTAGTGAGGGGCTATCTGGACTATGCTAGATATGGATGTAGCACTAAGTGCTTTGCTGAGTTGGAATGCAGTCATGTAGTACAAGTGTG